>OX465284.1:87849746-87924141 GCA_949987705.1 Thereva unica
ATTGTAGTGTTTTGGGGAAAGTTAATTAAAACTGAGCCTGTAGATGAACATGTCTTTATTGGATGAGTTGCGACTACAGACTGCTTACTGCTAGACTTAGGATTCTAGTGCTAATCCCATATTCTACTCTAGTACAATTTTAGTTGTAATGCTATTTCCTCTACACCTCCCCCTTTTAACTTACTTAAAACTAAGCTATATGCTTACCAACAACAATTCATTAAGTCATACTAAATTCTTCTTATCGACTATTTTTTTTAACACGATTACTATAATTCTTAACGTAATTAATTCCAATTTATCTTATTTTATAATAATTTATAATGTAATTCTTAAGTTGCTCAATTCAAAATCTTAATATCTAATCCGTTGTCATTTAGAAGCGTCCAGCGTACATCTTTTACGTTGTGCGGTTTTTACTTTTGTCTTACTAACATTTATTTCCATCTAATCTACTTTCGCGGACGCAACACTCTAGAATTTCTTCTTATTACTTTTCCCTTGCCTGTGCTTACCCAATAGGAGCGCGGAGTTACATGCTTTGCCTGTATCTCTCCCTTTTTCCAGATATTATTCTCTCTAATCCATACGTTTTGGTTTGCTTCAAATTCTTCTGTTTTACTGGCGGCTCTCTTATCGTAGTTTATTTTATTTGCGTTATTGTTTTTGTCTGCAATTAGCTTTCCTTTTATGCTATTGGGCGTTTTATAAAGTTCTGTTTTCATGGGTATTAGTGTTCGCTGTCGTCTACCCATAAGGATTTCGGCTGGAGACTTATTTCCATTTCTCAGAGGCGTATTTCTGTATTCTAATAACGTAATCCATAGTTCTTGATCTCCTTCCCTAGCCTTTTTTATTAATTTTTTAGCTATCTGAACCGACCTTTCTGCCAGCCCATTTGCTTGCGGGTAGCGGGGACTGGTGGTAACTATTTCTATATCATATTGTTGCCCAAAACTTTTGAATAAATACGATCCGAAAGGCATATTGTCCGCAACGATTGTCTTCGGAATTCCATGTGTCGCAAATAATTCTTTCAATTTTTTTATAATCTCTTCGGCAGTTTTTGATCTTAGCTGCGCTATTTCTAAATATTTAGACAAATAGTCTGTAATTACCAAGTAGTTCTTTCCTGATAACTGAAAAATATCCATTCCAATCTTATTAAAAGGTATATCAGGAACTTCATGTGGTTGGTATGGTTCCTGTCGTTTTGCTGATTGGAATTTCTGGCATACTTGGCACGTTCCAATTTTATTCTCAATATCTTGGTTGATTCCCGGCCAGTATACTGATGTGCGCGCTCTGGCTTTTGTTTTGCTTAGCCCTAAATGGGGCTTATGTAATAATTCTAATATTTCTGTTTTGAGCGACGGTGGAACTACAATTCTTTCATTTACAAAGATTATTCCATCTGTTAATACAAGATAATTCTTTAGTTTCCAAAAATGCTTGATTTCCTCCGGAATCTGTGACTTCTTGTGTGGCCATCCATCTAATAAAACTTGTTTTAGCTTTTTGAGAACGGGGTCGTCTTCTGTTTCTTTACGGAATTTCTCTTTCTTTCCTTGGCTTACGTTGATAGTATGTATTACTACATCTAAGTCTGTAATCTCAGGCATACCTGGTTGTGATTCACAATTTCTCGATAAACAATCTGCAACGTACATCAATTTTCCCGGATTACGTATAATTTCAAATTGGTATTTATGTAATGCCAACATCATTCTTTGCAAGCGATGATTTGGTATCTTCCACAAATCTTTCTTGACGATTCCCAATAACGGCTTATGGTCACTTATTATTTTAAAAGTTCTTCCATATATCAAATTATGAAATTTTTTGCACCCAAATACAATCGCTAACATTTCCTTCTCTATCTGCGAATATCTTTGTTCTGTACTTGTCATGCTTCGGGATGCAAATTGTATGGGCTTTTCGTTTTGCATTAAACATGCTCCTAACCCATATTTTGATGCATCTACTTGTAGCGTGACTCCAAGATTCGGGTCGAATGATTTCAGAGTTGGTGATTTGATGATTGCTTCTTTGATTTTGTCTAACACTTTCGTGTGCGCTTCTTCCCATTTAAAGACCACATTCTTTTTTAATAGTTCCCTAATTGGTTGGGATATTTCAGCTAAGTTTGGTACAAAGTTGCGTACGTAGTTTATCATACCTAGCAAGCTTTGTAGATTTTTTTTGTCTTTTGGCGCTGTTAATTTGCCAATTGCTTGAGTTCTTTCCGGGTCCACCGTTATGCCATCTTCCGAGATTATGTGTCCTAAAAACTTTATTCTATTTGTTTTATATTGAAGTTTGTCCTTATTAAATTTTACGTTAATTCTCTTCGCTCTTTCCATTACTTGCTCGATTATTTCGTCATGTTGCTGTTCTGAGTCTGCACAAATTAATATATCATCCAGATAGATTAGTACACCAGGTATTCCTTTGAAATTTTCCTCGTTAAATTTTTGGAAAATTTCTGGTGCAATTCGAATACCAAAAGGAAGTCTTTTAAATCGATAGGCTCCTAATGGCGTGCTGAACGTGCATAGTTTGCTGGAGGCTTGGTCCAATTCTATTTGCCAATAGCCATCTTTCAAATCTAGGACGCTAAAAATTTTCTTTTTGGCTAGTTTTGCTGAAAGTTCCTCAAATGTAGGTATAGGATAATTTAACGTTTTAACTGCTAAATTTAACTCTTTCGGATCCAAGCATAACCTAATCTTTTTGTTAGGCTTCTCCACAATCACTATATTTGATATCCAATCGCACTGTTCCACACTTTTTTCTATAATTTTTCCTTCTTCTAATCTCTGTAATTCTTTAGCTAATGGTTCTTTTAAAGTCAGTGGAATTCTCCTTGCCGGTTTTATTACCGGAGTTATATTTTCTTTTAATTCTATGTGGAAATTTTGTATAAAACTCCCTAAACCTTCAAACTCTTTTTTGTATTTATTTAAAAATTCTTCACGAGTCATTAATTTTTTCACTGCGTGTACTCTTTTCACTAACTTGAGTTCGTCGCACGTTTTCAATCCCAGAATCGGTTCCGTTCCTTCTTCACTTCCTATAACAAATTTCAGATTTTTACTTTGGTTTCTAATCCTGCATGTGAGTTCCGTTTCACCTTCTATTTTTATAAGTGAGCCCCCATAGGCCTCTAATATAGATTTAGAATTAAATATTTTTAAATTTTCTATGTTTCTCGCGACATCGATGGGTATGACATTTACATCTGACCCGGTGTCGAGTTTAAAATGTATGCATAAATTTTCTATTATAAGTGGTTCGTACCACGAATTATTTTTTAAGATTTGTTTTTTTAAACTATTTATAAAAAGTGTTTCTGTACTACTAGTTAGATTTATTAGTTCTCTTACTTGCTTTCTTTGGTTCTTGCATGCTACCGCATAGTGATTTTTTAATCCGCAATTCAAGCACACCTTACCGTACGCTGGACACTTCTTCATTTCATGTTTTTGTTGACATCGGGTACATTTAATTATTACTTCCTTTCTATAATTATTTCTCTGTTCCTGTTTTTTCCTAAAAAAATTCTTTTTACTATTTATATTTCTATCCTGCTTAGAGTTACTTAAATTAAATTGTTTTGTTACCATATCCAGATTAGACGGTCCTGGTTCGTGATTTAATTGTTTCACTTGTGATGTTGATGCTTCTGCGGCACGGGCTATCTCAATTGCTTTTGTTAAATCCAATTTATCCACTTCTAACAATTTCTTCTGTAGGGCCTTATCGTTTGTCCCTAGGATGATTCGGTCTCTTACCATGCGGTCTACCTGGTCGCCAAAACCACAATTACGCACTAATTTTTTAATTGCCATTAAAAAATTGTCAAAATTTTCTCCATACTCTTGTTTCCGACTGTGGAATTTAAAACTCTCGAACGCTTCATTGTACTTGGGGCGGCAAAATTCTTCAAAGGCCTTTGTGACACTTTGATAATTTTTCTTTTGTTCGTCCGATAGACTGAACGAATTGAAAATTTCAATCGCATCTGGTCCCACTGCATTTAAAAATACTGCTACTTTGACTTCTTCTGATTTTTTATCAAGTTCTGCTGCACAGAAGAAAATCTGGAAGTTTTGCCAGAAAACTCTCCAGTTTTCTGCCAGATTACCACTCTCTAAATTTAACCTGTCTACTTTTTGTAAATAATCCATTGGGATTATGTTTACCAGGTATTTTATATTCTTTGGCGGCCTCCCTCGTGGTTTTTTAATTATTATTTTTAATTCTTTTTGGGCTCTTCCCATCAAACTTTTTCACTTGAACTTTTTTTTTTTATATTTTATTTTTGTTTTATTCGTTTTCACTGTTTTTATTTATTTAATTTTAATAGACAACTACTTTTGTTTTAGACCGCGTGGCTACCGACTGCGCCATGTAGTGTTTTGGGGAAAGTTAATTAAAACTGAGCCTGTAGATGAACATGTCTTTATTGGATGAGTTGCGACTACAGACTGCTTACTGCTAGACTTAGGATTCTAGTGCTAATCCCATATTCTACTCTAGTACAATTTTAGTTGTAATGCTATTTCCTCTACATGATTTTATACACGAGTCTACTTCTTCTGTGGGTGGATTATCTACATATAAAAAGCACAAATAGTCGCGTTGTTTTTGACATTTAAAAAAAAAGAGGCTCATTCATTTCTGTGTCATCAACTATATCCTTGCAGATACCCCAGATACTGTTTTACTGATGGAGAGCTGAGCAACAGAAGCTTCACTGTTTAAATTTGCCAGTACTAATGTGCTCTGAGCAGAAAATGTAAAAAACCATCCAAACTTGTTTGCCAACTATGCGAACGGGACTGGGAGCTCCCAAATGGGCCGTCCACACTACGCAGACTTAGATCCTACGCGCTTTTCGCCGTACGGCCTCTGACAAAAGCGCGCATGAGTTCTGAATCGTGAGCAAATTGAGAAAACAAATCAGTTTTTGTTTGAAAAATCATACGCGCTTTTGAAAAGCCCGTATTGTGTAGACGTACAATGTACCTTTTTAAGCACAGCCTTTGGTCCGCGCAGTTTGGCTGTACTGCCTTTGCCATTAAAAATATCGCAAAAAAAGGCATTAAACTTTATATGAAAAAAAGAGGCAAAAGCGCGTATGACCTAAGTCCGCGTAGTGTGGATGCACCATAAGCTGTCGAAGGAGAGTTCCTAATGCGTTCGGATACATCATGTAAAGGTATAATCTATAAGACGCATTTATAAAGGTTGTTAACGAGATTTTAAACAAAATTTATTTCAAAATACGTTTTATAGATAATCGACAAATAATCGCAATGATAATCGACGATTACGATTAATCGTTAAATACTGATAATCGTCGATTACGATTAATCGTAATCGACATCGTTTCATAACTAAATGAAACTTAAAAAATGAACTCAAAAAACCGGATCTGAACTAGAGCTTGAAACTAGTTGATGATGATTTGGCCCGGCTGGTTAGTTGTGCTCGGCTGCAGCTGTTGTTTGTATCAAAGTTAGGGAATGACTGAATTGTGCCTCTCACGTATCGTCTCGCCTTTTATACTCCAAATTCCTTGCTTCGCCTACTAGAGCCTTGATGACATTTTTTCCAAGCACCGGTTGTCGACGTCTACTTGTTCACTTGCTGAAGTATTTCGGCATCCAAATCCGTTCGCCGTTAGAACGTAACCGGTTTTCATCCTGTTGCTGGCAGATTGCAGACTTCGCCGGTCCGTCTCGTTTATTTCCGTTAATTTCGTATTCGCTAATAGTTTATGTGCTTCTGGCGGGATTCCAAACTTTAAATCACCTGGCAACGTAATCTGTTTCTCGAATATCATCGTTGAAAGAATTTCAGAATGTGGCAAACTTTACGACAATGGTTCTTTCATTTGGAGCTATGTAGGATGTGAAGATTTTCAGATTTCCCAACTCTTGAACAACCTACATAAAGCTGACCGGAAAATGATACTTATTTGGCAAAATTCGTCCGTCATAGTGGCCACAAATAAGTTTTTATCGTAAATTCGTTATTTGCTACCTTAAAAACCCCCAGGTACCGATTTTCATTGGAATCGGAATGCAATTGGCCATATTGGTGCAGGTATTTTGAATTTATAAGATTTAATCATACAAACGTAATAACTCCTAAATATCCACTTTCATTATAATCGGAATAAAATTGGAAAAATTCGTCCGCCATATTGTCGCGGCCATTTTAAATTTATAAGTTCTGATCATAAATTCGTTATTCCCAATTGGCAAAGTCGGCGGCCATTTTGAATTTATAAGTTTTGGCCACAAATTCATTATTAGCGACTTTAAAAACCCCTAGATACCAACATTCACTGAAATCGGAAGACAATTTGCAAATTGATATTTGAGGGCTCATTTTGAATTTCGGACTTTTTTCGGCGGGCATGTCAAATTTCGAAAATCGGGCTTCGAAGTGTTTCACAGAAGACCCCCACAGACCTTCACGCAAAATTTCGAAGCTCTGTGATGACTGGTGCGCTCCCTATAGCGCACGCATACATACATGCGAAAACTTTATTTTATTAATATAGATTAGGAAAACTAATCAATTTATGGTAGATATGACTCTTATCCGAAGCTTTTCATTTAAACAAAAAAAAGCTTGACGATTGCTATGAAATTATTTTCAGAGCAGTTTTTCTTCAATACGTTTCAAACGGCACCTCAGCGACGTCGATATCATTATTGGCTCGCGCGATATCGTGCATGTACAAAAATCATGAACATCGTTTAATTGTATGAAATTTTTGACGTGACAACGTCTATTAAAACGAAGAGCGCCGGCTGCATGCACGAAAAATGATGACTCATTGTCCCGTTATGTCCCGTCGTAATTTTAAAAATTTGATTGTAGTAACCTTAAAAATTTGATTAAAATTGTCAATATTTAATTAGATTAAATTTTTCAAATTGTCAACAATAATATTGTGCAAAGCAAGCCAAACACTCTGTCTCCTAACTGGGTGCCGGTGTATAAGAAAATAGTGAACATTACACTGACGAAAACTGTGAAATGCAAACGAAAACAGTTTCCTTGCGTTCCTGCTTGTGCTATTACCATTCACAAGTCGCAAGGTGGGACGTTTACTGTTATTGTTTATAAATACTCCTCGAAGCAACCACAACAGTTGGTGTACGTGGCGCTGAGTCGGGTAACGAATATAGACGGCTTGCACATCATCACGGAAAAAGATGCGCCTTTTATCTTTAAACACGGACGGGATGGGAACGACTCACAGACTACGCGAGATGTCCGTAACGAATACATTCGACTCCGTGGACACGCCCTTCAAACAATCACTTCGAAAGCAGTGAAATTTTGTGATGACGGTAACAACGCTGGTCAAACTGTAGTGACAACCCTTAATGTTCAGAGTTTGTCTGCGCACTTCGCCGAAATTGAAACGGATCCCGTGATCGGATTATTTGGTATTGACTGAAACGTGGATGCGTGACAATTTTGATCCAGTTCCAATCAATAATTATGAATGTATAACCAGGCAGAATAATCGATCGGATTCTGATACAAACGCAGCTGGTGGAGTGGCAATCTATCGAAAATTAACATCAACATCCACGGCCAAAGTTCTCCACGTCGAATTGTCGGACACAACTCGTCTCATCAGAAACACAGGCGAGGTCTGCTTGGCTGAAATTACATGCTTCACTGCTGACACAACGTTTAAAATTGTACTAGGCGCAGTGTATATTCATCCTGGAGCAAGTGTCTCAAACATTAGTGTTTTGCTGCACCAAGCACTCTTTCCGTACGTGCATAACAGGCAGTATGTGCATCCGATCATGCAAGTTGATACCAATGTACCAATTCGTCTTTGTGGCGACTTCAACACAAACATGAAAAATGATGATACATTCCTCAAATTCATGAAGGATATCGTTGGTTTACAAGCAGAATTCACTAAGTACAATTTTTCAAGTTTTCAGTTTTTTATACTAAAGTAAGTCTTATAATGCCAACTTTATACTGGCAATACCTTATAGTCCGCAAACTAATATTGTTAAGGTTTTTAGGGGGTTAGTTTCGGATTTACCTTGTCCATAATGACACAAAACTACAAAATCATTTCTGCCAAAACTCATTAAGGGGAGGTCCAACCCAAATGGCTAAAATCTACAATTTTTCATCGAATTGCATAATTTTCAGATATATTGTGTATCTTAATTGGCTTTAACAGAAAATGTGTACGAAAACCCTCTCCAAAAATTTCCCCCACCATTTTTTGAATGAAAGAGTGAAAAATGTGCCCGTAGGTGGATTAATTTTTCTCGGCCAATTTTCATCCGATTGACGTGAAATTTGGCACATATCATCTTTAAACAATAATGAAAGTTTCTGTAAAACAGATTTTTGAATTTTTATTTTGTTACGAAGTTACGCTAGTTGGAATAATGACATGCAAGAAAAACGCTATTTTGAGGCTATTTTCGAGTGTTTTTCACTTTTGAAGCGATATAACTTTTTTTTAAATAACGTTATCAAAAATCTGTTTTACAAAAATCTTTATTATTGTTCGAAGAGGGTGTGTACCAAATTTCAGGGCAAATCGGCTGTAAATTGACTGAGAAAAATTAATCCACCTACGAGAAAACATGACAAATGACATTTAGAGATAATGGCGATCAAAGAAAAGCAACGCTTTTTTTCATTTTTTTTTTCGAGTTTATTTACATTCTAATCAAAGTTTAAATACTAATAAATACTATACTAGAAGAATCATAGTATCTGAAAACACAATAAAAAAGTTTTTTTTTTTTTTTTCAATTTTTATCATTTTTGGGTTGGACCTCCCCTTAAGTCGTTGCGTTTTTTTTATTTTAATCTAAAAATCCAGTTTTAGAATTAAATAATTATTTCAATTCTTTTGTAAACTAAACTAAGAAATCTAAAAAAACAATGTATACTGAGCCGATTACTATTATATGCCATTACAAAATTTTCAGAGACTCAAACATCTTAAATATCGATTTACTAAAAACTATGGTTTTTGACTTAGTGATTTCTGCTTTTAAACCCACGATATGTACAATCTCGAATGCACATCAGATGTTACTAAATCAACAACGCTGAGAGGAACAACCCTCCATTTGACTTTTTCAAGGCACATTACACTTGAAACACTCCCATTCATTTCATACTTTTCCTATCATCGACCTATCCTTAACAGAATAACACAGATTGCAAGAAGTTAAATATCAGACATGTATAAAAGCTGTAAATGAATTTGTTACTACACATTGTTACTTGTAAATATTCTGTTCATTAAAGTAATAAACATATTTGAATTCATTAGTGCAAATAAAAGCTAATTTATCAATCAAAATGAATATTTCATTTCACTCCTTTTTGTATCCATACAAAATAATTATAATTTAATATAAATGATTCAATTTTATTCATAAAAGTATGCAATCACTTCATCAATGTTTTCTCATGACGTTGTCACGTTAAGGGGACTCTTTACTGAAATGGCTAAAATCTGAACCGCTATACCGATTTAGATGAAATTTTGTGTCCGAATAGTTGTTATCGAGTAAAAAACAAAAGCATAATCAATTGTTGGAAAAAAAATTTTAAGCAACATTTTTGTTAATAAACATCCGAGAAAAGGGGTATTTTTCGCGAGCTCCTTGCACGCGAATTTTGAATCGATTTTATTTTTGTAAGTGCCAAAATGTTCAGTAATTAATTATAAACAAAACTATCAGACAGAATTTTGATATCTTTTTTTGTTCATTAACAATCCACAAATATGTCTGGCGATGTCGAAAAACAGCCGAAAATCTCGATTTTTTCGGTTTTTATTACATTTTTGTTTATAACTTAATGAATTTTTAAAATTTCAAAATTCTGTCTGACAGATTTATTCAGTTATAATTTTCGAACATTTTCCACTTTATAAAATTAAAATCGGTTGAAAATTGTGGAACGAGGAGCTCGGAGAAGTTAAGAAAATAGTTGAAAGAAACGAGCTCGTCTGTCGACGCGCGACGCTCGGAGTAATATCCCCGCCCGTGCGCGCTATTGAAAAAACACGAAAAAACTATGTTATAAACATTTTTTTTTAAATGTGAAAACGCTACATAATTCAGAAAAGTCTACTCTATCAGAATATGCAATAAAAAAATTTCGTCAAAAAATCGATTTTCAACCAAATATCGGTGAAGAGTCCCCTTAAACTATCGTCCGTAAACCCTCTTTACAGACGACAAATTTTTTTGAGAAAAAGCTCAAAGAGCTCACGAAAAAAACTCAAAAGAAAAGGTTTTATTGCAAAAAAATCGAAAAAAGGGTGGTTTTTAATCGTGTTTTTAAGGTGTTAAAACAAACTTTACATACATTTCATGAAAATGGGGTTGTAGAGCAACTCTTTGGGAATAAATTGGTTCTACGATAATTACACTCCCTATAATTAAATGTCAAAAAACTGCAATTTTTAATGGTTTTTGAATTTTTCTGCAAAAACCTGTCGACCGATTTCAATGGTCCAAAACTCATAATTTTCGTCTTTTTAAGCACTATTATGTAGTATTTTTTGTTTTCCAAAACAACATTTTTTTCGTACCCAAAACGTGAAAAACCGTGTTTTCGCAACTATTATTAGCTTTTTACCACCTGTTGCCCTGGACCAATTTTATCCAAAACATATTCATTGAATTCCTACGATTTTTCTCTTAATTATAGCGTCAAGAAATCGCAGGGTAGATTTATTTCAATTTTTAAATACTTTTTCTCTATCTCTCCTGGACTATTTGAAAACACCTCAACGAAGTCGATTTCTTGGTGCAGGTTCTTTTGTTGGTTCAAATTTGCCGTCGTATGCCCGTACCATTTTTATTTGCGGTTCAAGTTTGGCCGTCGTGAGCCCGTATGTGCTCCCAAGCGGACCTTGTTCGCCCGTTGTAACGTCATCTTTTATTTATACTCGGGTTATTGTATAATTTGTGCTTAATAACATAGGTATTCTACCTAAGAGAAATGTCTTCAAAAAGTTAAGAGCGCATCAAAATATATCGCACGGGGCGCCAAAATACCTATAGTCAGCCCTGTGCAGGATGATTCAGGCTGTGAAAGTGGGCCAGCAACGAGCCAGTGCTGCAAGCCACTGTGTCCTTGGAGGTAGTTTTTTGGAAATTCTCATATTTTTAGGGGGTGAGACATACAATGGAGGGCCCAGCTATACATAAGACTCCTCCAGCGCCATTCATTAGTACATTGTTTGATTGACACCAAACAATCCTCGTTCAAACTCAGGAAGCACTTCGTTTGGTTGCCTTTACCAATAAAACCTAGTTATAATTTTGCTTAAAAAAGAACCTTAAATTCGCCGTTCTAAAACAGTAAAAAATGTCCTTTTTCTTTCATATTACGTCCTTTTATGAAATTTACATGCTCCCAACTGCACTTTTTTAGTAAAATCCGGAGTTTTTAACCTCCAGTTTCAGATATTTCACTAGAAAAGGATAACAGTTAACTGCTTCAGCATTCCTAGAATATAAACCGTTAATGCCAAAGCGGTTCCCTTGGGCCGTAAAAAATCATCCTTAAAGGTTTGCAAACTAATTTCCTATTTTTACCGGTTCTTTGCTGCGAAGTCAATAAAACGATTTGCAAAAAAAAAAATTTGCACGGATTGCCGCATCCTCGAAGGAAAGAGTCCTGTCACCTCTAATGAAAAAAGTAACTTACCCTCCTCCGCCAGGAGTCAAGGAAGGTATTAACAGACCAAGATGCGATTTCTGTTGTTGTTGCTGGTGTTGGTATTTTTGACACCATAAAAACGGTTTCATTTACAACAACCTTTGGCCGGGGCTCGTTTTTACCACCAAAAATCCCTTTTCAGTGGTGGTTACCAATAAAATTTTATTTCCACAAAGTCTGCCGGCTCCTTAGAAGTTATGCGGACAAAGTTGTGTTTACAGCGATCTACCCGCAATCTGCTACTTTATAGGCGGTGGGAGGATATAAGGATAAACAAAACAGGCAGCCGTCCTCTCAGGAATTCACTCGAAACCGAAAGGATCTGGAGATAATTTCTTCCCAAAACAATGAAGAAAAAATATGAAGGAGGTTAGTTTTGAATTCCTCTTTTCGGGCTTGCTCAACTTTTCTCCTTTCAGGTATCGAAATAAATCACAGGTACAGAATTGCAGGAGTTGCGAGCTCGTTTTTGTGTGTGTGTTAGTAGTGGTTTGAATTAATTAATTACGAAAGAATTTTAAGTAGAGTGTGTTAAATAACAAATGTTATAATCAAATAAAAAATTACGTTCCACAATTTCCTTTGAGTAAAACGAACCCTTCCCAAAAACTTTCAAGACGTCTAGGATACATCAAAGGATAAATGGGCATGCTTAGTTGAGGATACCGCACGTGTTATAAGTATAAGGATTACTCCTTCTAGTCTACACATCATAATTAATTCAATCTACGAATTAAAACCTTTTTAAACTTTGACACAATACCCAAGAAAATCCCTTCTTGAATGTGCGAAATCATTCAAGGAGGATTTGCCACAGAAAGGATAAAACGCTTTAAACAATGAATGTGATAAAGTTTCTTGATAAGGTCCTTTATCATACATGGATACACATAGCCTGCTGCTGGTGTATTGTATGGAAAATACACTTCATACAAGAACATCTTATAAGGAAGAGACACTTGGAAAATTTCCTTCAATGGAGGGGCGATAAGGAAGACACAAGATTCTGTACTTACTCGAGTAGAAGGGTTAAGACGTCACTTTGTTTCGAATGCGATGCTGAAGGCACATGTGCTTAAAGATGTGTGGGAGGCAACCCTTTTTCTATTTCGCCCATTTAGAACATGAGAAATTGTCCGGATACTTTAGTATCCAGACCGATAAATCAAAGGGTTTCGGTTTAATAGAAGCCAATAAAATATTCAGAAGATAAAATTTGTATAAAGTAGCTCTATCAAGAATTTTCGTCTAAGAAACAAATCGGGAGTGAAATATTTTCAACTATATTAGAAAATTGCTATGAGCAAAGCAGACGGATCGAGTAATTATAGGATTTGTGTTGAACAGGAATCAGCCTACACGATATTACAGGAGATTCGCGAGGAGATAATCTTAATCCTGATCTTTTTCTACTTTCATTTATTGATTCGATTGAGCCTGAGATAGCACAGTTAGAATTACAAACCAGTCTATGTAGATTATAAATATAAAACTGGATATTCAAATAGTGTGAGTGAAAGGTTTGGATGATCGTGCCTAGGATGTCTGAAAGTTCACAGATAATTCAGACAGATGTGTCACTTCGACTTTAAATTAGTTTCTCATCGTAAATCTAACAAACTTCAAACGAGTAAATCGACAAATTTCGTATTTAATTGTCGCAAAGTTGCGCTTGAAGTGTTACGTGTGTAGGTGTCGACAGATTTATTCCACCGCGTCCCTGGAAGTCACGTCACTCGTCAACGAGAATACCAGCTGTTGTCACTATCGAAAATAGTAATGATGTATTTAAAGGTTAAATAATTGGAACGTTTTATTTTATACATATTATTCACGAGATTTAGAGTTCACAGTACGAGTTTAATATTATAACTAACTTTTAAAAACATAGTGCTTGCCCTTATAAAGGAGGGAAAATTCCCCAGTCTACTTAAAATAGCCGAGAGAATATCCCCAGCCTGTTACCATATTAATTTGTATGTGGAAGCAGGTAGCAGCTGTCATAACTTACTTGGGTCGCATACATCCACCCACCTTTTTTTTGCTCGTCCTACGCCTTCTTTTCCTGCTGGCCTACCATTAAAAAGCCTTAGACTTAGCATTCTTTTTTTCAAGACTCATTCAACATGTCTCCAAACAATGTACCGAGTCTTATGTGTGTAAAAAAAGACTAGGTCATCAGAGTATGGGGGCGTGTGCTGCCTGTATAGCTTTCTAAACACGCGCTTCTACAAAACAAAACAATAACTAGCTATGTGGTGGGTTTCACCCTTTTGATCCACACGATCATCTTTCCAGCATGACGAAAGCCCGAGCAAAAATAAAAAAGGGCTTACTGCGGGCGAACAGCGGCAACTTTTCATGTCTTCGACATCCTTTGGAGAATTGCAAGGAGATATTCCACGGTAGAGATTGACCGAAGTTGCACTTGAAATTGACTGAGAGGACCCTGCCTCAGTAGGGAACTGGACTGGCAGACGCTGCTACTATAAGCCATGAAACTTGGCCCCAGACTACCAAGGAAAGCAAGAAGGTGTGCCACCCTCTAGGAAAATTACCTAAGCGGACCAACACAACCCTGTTGTTAACCGGTGAAGCCGGCGAGATGTCTTCTTAGAGCTACTTAGGCTTACTTCAACGTTGTACTAGAGACGCAGGTCTTTGGCATAATAGGTGCATTGATCTTTTGACAATTAGCCCTCGGTAGCCTATGTAGTAAGGCGTCTGGCTACCATCCGAGAGGTCCCAGGTTCGAATCCCGGCAGGCGCACGGGTCCTTCATCTTTTCCACTTCCCCTTACATAACTTTCCTTCTTTTTTCTTCCCTCTTTACATTCCTGATTGTTCCTGCGCTTTCCTTAGCTCGTTCCCGCTCCACAAAAAAAGACCATGTCATCGGTTGGTTGATGAGATTCAACTCGTTTCAGGTGCCCCGATGTCAGAGTAGCGACAGTAATGGTTGGAAGTAGGTGGATTAAAAATATCGCTGCTAGGTTGTGGCAGTTCCTTCCTTCCCGATTAGAGCTGCTGTTTCGACATTGCACTCTAAAAGAAGAAAATAGATTGTCGACAGTATAAAGGGTCTTCACACAAAAAAAAAATAGAATTGTCGTGTTTCCCTCGACAGAATATGGAGGCCTCGTCAAACCTGCAGCGGCTGGTATTCTAGCTACACAGGAAGGTCTCCTATTCAGTTCATGCATTTTTACTCTTTCATTAATGTTTCCACGACTCGAAGTACCAAAAGTTGATTGCTAATGTTATCGTTTGCTCGTTTTGTAATATTCTTGTTGTAAGAATTTCATGAAATTTACTAATCGATGCTCTGTATGATTTTCATTTTTTACATTTAACCCTGAAATATAAACGTCCTTCTTCCACCCACCCACCCCCCCCCCCTTATCCTCCACTGAGGTAGCATTGACATTTTCATAGATAGCCACACATTCACATACACTGACTCAAAAATGTGTTGCAATGTTTTGGAAATTAAATTGTTTGTCCTTAACTTATCACATAAAGATTGGGCGCTGGATGGCTGGGATAATGCAGTTTTTAGTAAAAACTACATTATCCCAGTCTTTAATCGTCCGATCTTTGTGTGATAAGTTTAGGGAAAACAATTTAATTTTCAAAACATTGCAACACATTTTTGAGTGAGTGTATAAGTGTCTAGATTCAGTAATGATGCGCTCCAAGCTGGTTGTGTAATGCAAAGAGCTGCGCAAGGTAGGCATAACGTGACTCTTGTCTGGGCTCCTGGAACAACTACCAAACCTTAGGTACAGTAGACTCCCAATTATCCGAAACCCGATTAACCGATTCTCTCGCTTAACCGAAACATTTTGAGTTGCTAGGGAGGGGGAAAAAAATTTACTTCGTCCTAGCTTCGCGGAAACAGGCGTGAGAAGAGGGTGTGGGAGCGCGAGGGAAGGTCGACAGTCCCACGGATGTGACGATCTGTTTCTCCGAACCTCTTAGTAAACAAACCTAGCTTCCTGTTGGAAACAGTTAAAGGCAGTGCCTTCAGTTTGCCTTCAACTTAGTGGGATGATACACGAGTCAACGTGTCTCTGCAACACACTGTCAGTTTGTTGAGCGGAGGTGATACACGACTCAACACGCTACACGCAACACTCTGTGTAATAACATTGCGATTTTATATGTGTGGGTGTGCATTCCAAATTATTTTCACCCAGAATCGCTTGACAGTCACGCATACATAAACATTTTTCAAGCAACTGGAGGAAAAATAGAAATCGTTTCTAGTTTCAGTCAACACCGCACACTTCACCCTTACCCGTCCCTTGGCCCACGAACTGCGCAGAAAAAGCTCGCTTTTATTGTAGTTTTGCTGTCACTTTTGGTCGGGCTGTTTGCGTTAGTGACAAAGTAGAAAAATTTGAAAGGAAATACATATTTGTAATTTGTTAACGGGCAGAGATATGCTGACAGAGAAATTTGTTAACGGGCAGAGATATGCTTATACAAATGTTTGGGAAGAAATAATAACATAACATTTTTAATTCTTCGTGCTTGTCTTCATCTTCCGAACTACTAAAACACAACTCAGCAGAATTTTAATTCTTTAATCTCAAATTGTTTATAATTTAATAAAATTTTTGGGAAACACAAAGTCATAAATGTTTATTCTTCAAACTAAAAATCTTTATTCCGCACACACACACTCTGACCCTTGTGCTGACAGTCGTAACTTTACTGAAACGACAATTTCTTCAACACAAACGGCTTGTCACGCCACCCTACTCTCAGCACACCAACTTAAAAACAAAACAACAACGATACATACATACATGCGACTGTCATATGACTCGACTTTCAGAACAGGGGCCATGGTATCAAAATGCCGCCTAACCCAGTAGGAAAAAAATGCTTCGAAAGGCCTTTTAAAGCGCTATTTTGAAGCAGTAAAGCGCTTACGCTCCGTAAGAAGCTTCATGATATTTTAACATTGCATGTCCGCAGAGCTCAGCACTTTTATTATGCAGCAATTGTATAATATGCATCTGCTGAGATAGTGCTTTGATACCGTTGCTGCAGGAAGCAGACGGACTGTCTTACTGCTTTATATTTGCTCCGCAGCAAAGTGCTTTTACTTTTTCCTACTGGGAATTTGATCTCAGCTCAGCTCCGTGCCTTGCCTAACCTCTCTTTCAATGTTAAGGAGTACTCTATTACAGATCATCTGCTAAAAAAGTTTGCCCGTGTTGCTAAGGACACATATCGACTATACAGGACGACAGAAAATTTAATTATATGGCAGGTGAAAAGGCTTAAATTGGCACTAGTTTGAAGCGTGACTACTCGTGCCAAGAAGACACAATTGATATCAAACTTAATTATTTTATCCCGCACAAAAAAAACACTAAACATCCCTTAAAAAATCACCATCATCCTAACAGATTCCCGCTGCACTAGCAAACTCCAATACTCTAGCATCATAATTCAAGATAATGCCATCACGCCCCGATTCGATAGGAAAACTGAAACGTCATTATCGCCACGTGTGACGACTAAT
The DNA here is from genome assembly GCA_949987705.1 of Thereva unica. Lineage (NCBI taxonomy): Eukaryota > Metazoa > Arthropoda > Insecta > Diptera > Therevidae > Thereva > Thereva unica. The sequence continues at coordinate 87,867,052 of OX465284.1, forward strand.
CTCCTGCTGGAATGTGTCTCCCAGTAAGAAGTTCTTGGGCACCCCATTGTACAAGATAAAGTCCCAATTCACGTATCAATCCTGTGACAATACACATTTATACCGATATACTACAGAATCGGCCAGGATACGGGGTGCATTCAGTGCTTAAGGATCGGGGCTGGGTAGGCGGTGGTTAATGGTCGTTTGGTCCCGATCAGATTAAGAGGTTTCAGGACGCCAAGGCTTGTTCACACTGCTGTTGTGAACTACGGCACGAGGCAGGGGCATCGATGGCATATGACAACCCTCATATTTTATGTCTTTCATATTTTATATGAAACTATGAACAGGCGGATTAAGCAGCAACAAAAAAGGAATTTATAACGGGGTCGGGGGCTTATCCGACAAACGTCGGTGGTCGTGTGCTGTCGGCTGGCACCTTATGGTGACGTTTTAATTAATAAGAATCCAATATCGTTGACGTATGCAGTTCCGATCTTAAAACTGGCAGAAAAAACATTGAATACCACTTTTGTTCCGATAAATATTTTCGACTACTATTTTTATCGTGACCGATGAATGTCTGCCGGACAATTAACACGTTTTTATGAAGCCGTCTGTTTTTCACCGCCAAACATTAATATCAAACTTTGCCATGTTTTCCCCGTCCGTGCTGGCTCGCCATTAATGGCGGCGCAAGTCTTTCGGGGGACTGTGTAAACAGAAGTTTTTAATGACCAATTGCGTATCAAAAACAGACCCGAAAAGAATTAATTTAATTAAGCCATGAATGCACGTAATAAATCCTCCATCATCGGTTTTGATGTAAACATTATCTGGTCGGTTTCTGAGCTATTTTCTTGCCAGTTGCTGGGTCTAGATTGGTGTGTTTGTTTGGTAAAAACATGGATTAAAACATTCCAAAAAGGGGCAAGCTGATGGATTCAGATCAAATGACAATAAAATCACCATTAACGAATTCCTCAACTTATTTGCCAAGATGCTTGAACTCAGGCAAACAAGGTTCAAGAAAAAAAAAGTATTGTAAAATGGAATTGCTTTGGAAAATCCGCAACTCAAATAGAAATTAATTGATTCTAAGTTCTATTTGCCTATCATCCGATAAAAAGGGATGCTCTTGGATCCATACGGGGCTGGCTTCGAGGCTCGCCCTAAACATCCTTTCAAATGCGACCCCTCCTGATGTCCTCTATTCACATTTTCATTTCTTATCATCTCAAAATTAAATCACACACCCATGAACGCACCATGTTAATTCCTGCGTGTGCTAAACGAAGGATATCGAGGGTCCTTTTCCCTTTGAATGTCAACAGCCTTAAAAATATATCGAATATTCTGCACCAAGGGCTGGGATGGAGCCCATGGAAACGAAGGAGCAAGGACTAAAAGTAACTCAGCACCAGGCCTGTGTATAACCCATTCCCTCCCTCCCATTTGCCCTCTTAGCAACGCATATCCCTTTTTGGTTTGTTTGTGTGTGTATATTGTGTGTCTTGCTTGGTGTACTTTGTGGAAAAGATTCGGGAATATATATAGGGTGATATAAGGAGAAGTTTTTCTGCTGCCAATTTAGGGGTGAACCGATACACGACCCTCAAGCCCACAAGGCTGGCAAGCGTTTGACCCAAATGTGTACGCAAAACTTTTCAGTTGGGAGCACTTCCTTCCACCCCTTATAATAGGCTTCAAAAGTGTCCTACGAATGTAGTTGAAGAGCGAACTTATACTGGTGCCGTTGTATTTGTGCATTCGAGAAATAGTAGTGGTTGCTTGGGTTAACACATTCGGTTACCCGGCCTATGCCGAAAAATGAGATTAACAGCACGATGATGTGCCCTAGCAAGGTTGAGGTGTACACCGACCTAATCAAGGGGTTGATTTGTTTGATTGAATTACCAGCGAGAGATATCAAAGGAATTAGGATCAGTGGCATATGGTTTTCAGACTTATTGGTGACAATTGAATGACAGCACCATAGTTCGCTTGAGTGAACGTACTCGTGCTTTATTTGCTCGTCAGATATAATTGTTGTTGGATGAAACATAGAAGCACAACAAAAGAGGCTGTAAAATAAATTATTTGCGTTTATCTATGCCAGTGCCATAACTCATCCATCCCTTCCGATTAGAAAACATCCTATAACAAGTTCTCTTATCTGCTCCTTTGATGGCACGACAAGTCAGTTTACATAGGCGCTTCCAGCGTATTAACAACGTATCCGGGATATCAATGCTTTTGGGAAATTTATTCTCCTTTTCCGCACAATTGACTTTAATGGTGATATCATCTCCCGTTCGTTGGGCTCTTCCTTAAGTGAATCCGTCGCTGCTTTCCTTCACGTCGTCGCTTTGTTGCCAGTGTATGTGTATATCTATATTTTTTCCTTTAGCGCTGGCAGAGCGTTTACGAAACACTGATTGCCTGTTCAATTCGCGAAATAAAGCAATTCCCCAAACCAAAACAATTCAGGATGAAACCAGAAAAAAAGGAAGATAATAGCCTTGAGAGCTTTCTTGAGGGTAACTCTTGATTTTGTTCTGCGTTAGCTTGTATGGGGTATGTTTTGTCTACCGCATAGTAGCGCAGCATTGGAAAATATAAAAAATAAAGTTAAAACTTTTATTTTTTGATTAAAAGAAGTACGAAAAATTAATTGACCTAACGTCTACTGCTGTAGGTTTAACAATTTTGTTTTTTAAGTTTCAAATCCAGCCCCTGCCATCGCAAACATGAGGTGTGAGGTATGCATATGAGGCATGTCTATTTTTATACATTGTATTGTATGTAATGTGAAAAAATAAACTTTTAAGTCACCTTTTATACTACCAGCGCGTTATGTCTTTTCCAGTCGTGATGCAACGATTAGTAGTAAGCTAAGTTTGAAATAGAGTTGAGCCGGACTTACACGAGGCAGTACATTTGTCCCATACACGATGGTAAATTGTACGAGGCCTCAATTTTTTTAAATGTCCCGGTACAAAAATAATGTCCTCCTGGTACATATATAAAGCGTGATGTGATTGTAAATTACATCCTGGAAATACTTTTCATAATTTTTTTGCGGCAGTAAAATATCCAATTTGAATATGGATAAAATATAAAAACATTTTCCACTTGCATTTATGTCTGAACTACATTGATAAGCAATGTAGTGCTGCTCTGTGCAGTATGTTGCAGTGTTTTGACATTTTCCCTTCATATATAGAGTGTACTGCTGAAACTAATAAAACCGCCGGCCATGGAAAGGTTTCTTTAACTTTAACCAACTTTTTCTCCAAAAAAATACGAAGTTAATTTTTTTTTCTAAAATTGGCTAAAATTGGTTAAAATTGGCGTGATTTAGTACTTTCTGACATAACCTCAATTAAAATTGCTTATAACTTCAAAACTAAAGGCCGTAGCATAAAAGTTGCTAGACATTATTCCTAGGAAATTGTTTTCCAATTTATAAAAAAATTGAACTACGTATTTTTCAAGTAAAGGGCGGTTGAAGTTGAAATTTTAGTGAAAAAAAAACAACAACAAAATTTTGACTTTTAACGATTCATAACTCTGCACGTTGGTGGGTTTAAACTAGGGAATCCAATCCCGCATTAAAATCTCAATCCCGCAATTCCGCGAGATCGAGGTCAACAATCCCGCGGATTTTCGGGACTACAAAAAAATTCATGAATTTTGTTCTAAATAGTTATAGTATTATATGAAAAAAGAGCGTAACAAACTACAGTCAAACGAACTCCGCTGGAATTTTCTTACATGTAATCCAGCGTAGTTCAGAAATGGGCTGAATACTTTGTTTGACTGACTCATTTGTTCGTTTGAAATACATATAACACAATTAGCGCCAGGGTAGTCCCCTTACGCTCACCACTCTGTTCCATGTAGAGTACCCTAGGCTTTCTCAAAGTATGCCCAATAGAAAAGAAGGTTGATTAAAGCTTCGTTAACCAGTCTGGTTCAGCCGAGTTTTGCATATGTGGGTGATTGAGTATCCTTCTGTTACTTTCGCCTAGAGCTGTCATAGAAACAGTATCGAGTTAACTTGGTGGAAAAAGGTGTACTCAACGAAAAGTCTTCCTCGGTTCATGGAAACAGAGTAATTCACTTAGGGAATCCCCTGTCGTAGGCGTAGGGTAACTTTACATTTACACTTTCACTTAAACAAGCCCGTATGCAAAACCCCCGTGGAGTTTTCTTGGATTTAATGAAACTTTCCCGACTAGAATTCAATGTAAGGCATGTCTAAAGTTATGTACGGGCCTCGTGAGGTAAACGTTCGGTATACCAGATTAGACTTGCCTCATGAACACCTCATGTGGCCCTCATAGGGCAGTATAAGGTATACCAAAATTAAATTTGTTTTATGAATACCTTACGAGGGCCTCATACAAAATATATGAGGCACTCCGCATGCACTCTAATATTAGGGTTTCATTAGGGAAATCTTACAAGGGCCTTATTTGGGAAAGAAGGTGTTTACCCCGTTAGGTATTATTGAGTAATTCCTTATGAGGCCCATGTATATTGATGAAATTTGATTGAAATTTTTCCCTTCATGATATAATTCACATGTAAAACCAAACTACTATGGTTAAGTAGCAAAATGTGCTTAATCGCCATCAGACTTCTTAATAACTCTGGTTTAATAAATTGTAAACTCATTTTTTTTGTTAATCAGCAGTCATTTATAGGCAAGCAAGTCATTTCACGAGAGAATTTTTGTCTGTTTCCATATCCGCCGTAGTCGTTGTCCTTTAATCTGCTCTTGGTGGCTATAGCCCAGTCACTTTTAACATGAACCTCTCGTATAGGACAGGGTTTGACCTTTTTTTGTATAAAGTGACTAAGCTACTATATAGTCGTGACTTCTGTATTCGGTGTTTTTCAATTTTTTTATTATTAAGAAAAAGAGAAAAAAAAAATACTTTAGTTTTCCTGAGTTTTTGTCAAGTTTTACTGGTGAGTTATTCTTACCAGCGTCTATTAAGCCACGATACCTCGAAATGGGGAAAAACTGCCAATGATCTATCGCACGTCTTACATAATAAACGATAGGTACGCCTTATATGGCTCTATCCATTTTTGCCTGATATGGACCTCATAAGGATTTGCTAGTTCGGCGGTAATAGGTGAAAAGCGTTACACTTTTCTTCTGGGCCTTATTAGGTTTCAACATTAGGGCCTAACAGTCAAATTAGGCTAACCTCATCCGGACCGAACCAAGAAATTCTAGTCGGGTTATTCATCACCTGTTTTCATGTGCGCTTACTCTGAGCTAACCCAGGGTAAACTCCGCGTGGAAACTCAGTAATTGATCACCTTTGGATACACTCGCATAAATATACTTAGACGGTTTTGTGTTACTGCTGTATTTCTAGTAGTTAGATATCATCAATGAATGAATTTAATTTTGTGGAGTGTAAGGTCCTCCTCAAATTGGTTTCACAATAATTACGAGCACAACCAGTTTGCAATTAAAATTAAATTTAAAGCCGTACACGAGAACAACTGACTTTGGTTCAATCGTTGGTTCTTAGTTTTAGTCACGAGGTTTTGGCAAAATATCAAGTAGCTCAGATGAAGTGCAACCACGCAACTGAAGTCGCTTCCGATCCACAAGAACAGTCGCACGCGAGCAGTATGGGTTTCGTTATCGTCGACCCATATATGGATTCCCACTTTCGTACACGGGCAAGCTGCAAATCTGTCGATTCGGAGGATCTAAATCTATTTTTATTAATACTTGGCAATATTCTTAGTATTTCTTCCCGTATGTCTAGTCCCGCATTTGCGGGATTTGATTCCCTAGTTGAAACCTTGACTTTTACAGTTTTAGATATGTGGAGTATTCTGCGTAGATTGCTGCCTTATTCAAGAAAATATCTAATAGGGTTACAAAAAATACAGACTAATATGTAAATTTCTACCAAAAAAATTTCAAAACGTCCTATTGGCTAAACCATTACGATTTCCCCCCACCCATACGATTTTCTATCCAAGACCTATCCACAGCCAGGCGTTTCGACATTTTCACTGATACACCCTGTATAATGCGCAGGATTTTTCTTTCGAAACACCATAGGAGGTTTCTTTCGTTGCTTCTAAATGTCCAGGTTTCGGATCCATATAGTAGTATTGGTCCTGTAAGGGTTAAGCAAAACGAATGACGTATTAGTGCAAACGAGGAGGTTGAAGAAATTTATGTCGAATTAGATATAGTTACACATATGAAATCAAGCAGACTATGAGTTGTTCAGTTGTCATCATACTGTTCCTTTAGCAAATACAGAAGAAAGATATCTATGTTTTTGATAAATGTGAAAAACTCACGGTTTTAACCGAAACAATGGTGCCATTTGAGTAATTTAAGCAATTTACATTATGAACATTGAATTTCCATCGAACGATGATTTAATACTGCGAGTGGAGAAATAAAAATCCAGAGATTTCCTCGGAAACAGCTTGAAATGGATGCTTCCTTACTAATTTTAGAACTTCCATAATTAGAAAATAGAAGAGTATTTTCTTCAAATATAAGTGTAGTTCGTTGTAGGTCTTTCGTTGTGTATACCACGAGCTATATTAACAGATAACTTCTAATAATGTTGTGCTAAATGAGATTAAAAGATTAAAATTGAATTTTTTAAGACCTCCTCGTTCATCATATTACTTAAAAACACACAAAACAAAATCCTGAATAGCAAAAATCCCGAAATATTTATTCCCAGTTTTCAATAACAACAACATACACAAAAACAAACAAGAAAAACCCAAAAAGGATCACCGCCCATTAGCAAAACCAAAGCGTAACCAATTTTGTATAATTTTCGGATAACTCCAAAAGGCGGAGGCCCAATTTAAAATCCATATTACGTTAATAACCTGTCAAAAAGAATTTTTTATGGTTGCGCAAGCACAATCTTGCTGACGGATAAGGCAGGTGAGTGGCTTACATCCATCGGGTCAGATCATTGTCAAGCACTTCCCTTCAATTTTACATTCAGGACAATCCCATATAATGTCCTAATGATAGGCTTTTATCACGAGGGCACCTCTAATCACCAGGTTGTAATCTATGAAAATACACAGGGATAAAAAAAGCGATTTCTCCCGCACAGTTGCGTGTCCCGTTTAGTTCCATTTCCAGGATATTCTTTTGGGAGACCGAACATTCATCCGTGGTCCCCTCATCTTGTCACTCTCCTCGGCAGGACTGTTATTGCCGTGATTTCAATTTTGGATGAGGGCGAACATGTTACCGTCAGCTGAGTGAATTTTTTCCGCAGGACTATCACCCGAGGATGTCGTGTCGTCACACAATGTTGAATCACTGTGGAAATTCACGTGGAAATCCACCCTTAAGTGACTCTGATGCAAGGGAAGATTTTAAGTAGCGCAATTTCGTTGATATAATCTGATTACGTTACACCGAGGAGAAGGACGAAAAAATGAGTTCTTGAAATGGTTTTGACGACTTGCCACGGGGTTTTGAAATATTTTCTCAGCCCCATGGGAATAGGACGATTTGAGTACCGGAGCTTATTATACAGTGAGAGCGATGCTGTAATTCGGTGTAAGTTTATGGTGATAGTCTCATTAAGCCCTTGCAAACGAGGACCTTATATGTGCACATTATAATCAAACTATTCCACTATAATTTTCTGCTCCTTGAGCACAGTCCTGTACCTGACCGACATTAGTTGTTTCCGCATGGGCAACCGAAATCCTGGTCTACCTGATTTTAACCCATGTGTACACACCAATTGTGTACGTTCGGGTTACGCATTATGACCGAAGGGATCCCAACAGTATCAACTTAACAAGGATAAGATAATCAGAGATTTACAAAAATTAAGGATAAAAGGTACTCGTCCTAAAACACTGCATCATTCACGGTCCCTTATGAGCCCTGCCAGCTTCCATAATGCCTCTGGGAAGGATGATGATGTTATCTGGCACTCTAAGGGTATAAGGATATGTGAGTGATCCTTTTACCTGATAGAATTTTTTCCCTTTGATGAACTGTCACTTTTGTGCAACTGCTCCTGCTGCCACTGTTTTTCCTTTTTGCTATCATCAAATCTGTAATTGTATCCTTGTGTCATTCTGTGCGTAATGTCTTCATCTCGATTCGCTTCCCTATGGAGGGTTTGTTATTATTATCCTTGTTATGGGTCATTTGCGATTCTTTGTCGGTTGTTTGGATCCTTTCGGTCTTGTTGATTTCGGTGACAGACGTGATTCGGGGCATAAGGACTTGCATGCTGTAATTTATGCACCCAATTCTGTATTTCCCTTGATGATTCCCATGAATTTTTGAATCTTGTATGATGGGGTTCTGTTTGCATACGGGAGCCTCCGAGTGGAATCCTTGTGATTTTCAAACGAGTGTTATTCACTCAATAGCGAGAATAGTATGGGTGCGGGAAAGTTTTCTGGGTTTTATTTCAAATTGATTCCCAGTATAAGGACTGTTGAAGTTATAATCACCACTACTGAGACTCCATGGCATCAGCATCCTTTTATAATATTGTATGTGGTGACATAAGATGACTTTTCCTTAAATCTATTTAACCTATTGCTAAATTGATTTGGAGTTTTTGTTTACTTTTAAAATATTTGCAAACTCTTAAGCTTATGCAATGTGCTTAAGTTTTTTTTAAGTTATGGCGTAGCAAGAATTTTGTCACATAAGTGTTTATAAACTTTAAGCACATAGAAAAATTCGGCATTCTATATATAAACTGAGAGGACAGTCTAGGTTGACTATAAGTAATAGGACTACAAAGTGTGAACACTCAGCATTTATAAATGAGCTGTCCGGTTTGCTTGCCAGCTTGGTGTTGGAGTAAATGGTACGGCAGCAAAAGCCACAATCCACAAATTCACAAAATACTGAAACAGCTTTCATGTTTGCCAAGTATACAAAAGAATCCAGCATAGATATCATAATTGCAATAGAGATTAACAGCTCACGAGCGACATATATGTTATATAGCTTCTAATTTTTGATATATAAACATAAGCGGCGTCAGAAATTATTAGACTAGCGTTTTTTTTGCATAGTTCTTCGACAGTTGGTTTTAAGTATTTCAAAATATCCTGCTGAGATCAGGCAGCCGTTTGATTTCATATTCAGATAATTGTAAATCCATTTTTAAATCTACTAATCTATTTTAAATCTATTTAGGGTGGATTTCCTTTTTTTTTAACTTGAGAAATATAAAATTCCGAAAATATTGTTAAATCCGGTTTTTGGAAAATTAATTGCGGTATTTAGAACTTCTTTATTTGGTCCGATATCCCGGTATTTTCGAAATCCGAGATCCCAGTTTAGGAGTCCTAGTAATGGCAGCATAACAAAAATTATTATGAACAAGAGGCCAGACAAACACAGAGGCACGGGACGTCCAAAAAAGAGATTTACAGATAGCATAGAAGAAGATGTACGAGCCCTAGGTATAAGTAATTGAAGACTTCAACCCAGGGACCGATGGTTCTGGAGGAGGATTTTGCAGGAAGCCATGGCCAATAACAGGCTGTGGAGCTATTTATGGTGATGATGGCAGGATCAAATATTCTTCTATGATATGAGAATATTCTATTAAAGACATTGAGCTGTTATTCTGTTTGGGTTGGGCGGTTTTAGGATTTATAATTTTCACTTTGTATTGTCCTGTGATTTTTTGATTATTTCGACTCGGGACTTTTCAATCCTCATTCTACTAAATTTACAACGCTTAGACCAAACTCGCGAGTTGAATAAGCTTTTCATAGTTTCCTATGTCAGTGCGCTTTTCATCAGCGGAAGTTGGCTCAACGATTCTACTCCCTCTTCTGTCGCTTCCAAGGGTATAAGTTATAAGTGTGGTAAAATATTATCAGCAAGGTCGAAGCAGTTAGTTTACTGCGGAAATTAGATCTTCAATTAAAAAAACAGGAAAAAGTGGGTTTCAAACGAGTTTTTGAAGTGTTAAATCAAACCGCAACTCTTTGCGAACAAATTAGGATTTACGGCTCGCCTGAACTTGGTCTAACCCAAAAGTTTTGGCACTTCTGATTTTATTGCGGCAAAGCTTCAATGAAACTTTCAGAACCTCAAAAAAACTAAAAAGAAAAAAAAGTGTCGAGCTATTTTTGATTGCGAGCAATTTTTCAAAAACAAAAAAAAAACGTTAGGCGTTTTTGCGATTTATCGATCCCTCACCCCCACCTGGTGAGATGTCGTGAGATTTGGCTCGACTCCCTCAACCATCTAATCACTAGTGAGGTTTTTGAAATTTTAAAAAATCTCTAGTATGTATTTACATAAACACAGCAAATCGGGCCGGTCGTGCCCAAGATTTTATTTGAGACAACTGATAATTTAGACTTCGGTCCTGACGGATTCTAGGCCGATGTCAACCAGTTTGACATCCCTAAGCTCTGAGGGTCCTGGTCTACGCCATCCCCCCGGCGAAGGTTGGGTCTCCCTCGCTGTCGCACCCCATAGGTCTTACTAGTGTCGACTGACTCCTTCTTACCTATCCTCTAACCCACTCGATTTTCCGCTTGTAATGGACACACAATTATCAAAACGTTATCACTCAGTCGACAAGAATTTCATTACGGTAAAATTCGGCATATGCCTTCCTGTATTTCTATATTCTAAAGGTCTTTTCGCGAGTCAGTTCTACTTGGTTCGTACGCTGCAGTATTCGCGGAGCCGCGCCTTTGGCTGGCCGTTGGTGGCTTAGCAATCACGGGGCTACTATGCTACTTTCTGGAGTTTGTGTAGGATTTAGTCATATCTTAAGGCTCCCATTTACATATATGTAGGTCGCCGGCAGGCCATGGCCTGAAAGTTTACGCCTTGAAGCCAAATATTACCACACGTTCACCGGCCGCCAACTATATGGGGCCTGCAGTCTAAGAAAACTGACAAAAATCTTTATATGTTTGGGCATTTATCGTCAGTTCGCGCCTGAAGATCTAAACTTCTATTCACTCACAAGCCGTGAATTTACGGCACAAATTCACGCCGTATCCACTTGGAAAGGAAAGCAAGGCGCGAGCTAGGCGTGAAAACCATCCGCACTCGCGTTCGCGCTTTTTCGCGTGTGTTCACGGCGTGAGTCTGGAGCCGCCTAGAAGTTTTCGTTGAGGCCATGAACATTTTTGCACTTGAATAAATAACCTGCTATACTAAGCTGTCGTCTTCGCCTTTGTGTCTGTGGGAAATCATGACTTCACCTGTATGCGACGATCTGTCAGGTGGATACCTGAAGTATCATCCTTCAGTCAGAATAAGTAATCTGTAGCCTTCATCGGCCCGCGCCGGCCGACCTGGCCTGTAAGTGAATGGGGGTCTTTAGTGGAGAAACAGGTTTTACTTAATTTAACCTAGTGTTCTCGCAATTTTACACTGTTTCTGAAAAAGTTACGTGATATTTGCCGAGACCCCTTCTGCCCCACGTGAGATTGAGTGACACTCGGCTCGAACCTCTCCTCCAAAACGCGGCACGTAATTAATTGTCGACCCCTTAGCAATTATTTTGTACAAAATATGAACAAAAATTTTAAACTTACATTAACTTATGAAGTGTAAATACAACTAAACAATTTTCAAATATATAACAAGGAACTGCGTTCCGCTCCGAACGCAGTTCCTTCATAACAAAGAAATAAACAAGAAATTTAACGGTTTTCTTTTCTTTTTCGAACAAACGCTCGACATATTTTTTTCTTTTTAGTTTTTTGGAGTTTCTGAAAGTTTAATTAAAGTGTTGCCGCAATAAAATCAGAAGTGCTACAACTTTTGGGTTAGACTGAGCTCAGGCGAGCCGTGGATTATGAAAAAAATTTTAGGACCACTGTTTTTCAACCGTTTTGCGTGAAAAAGGTGTTTTACATTTTTGCGATTTACTTGAAAAAATAAACCAATATATTTGCATGAAGCTGTTATTGTAGGCAGGAACCATCGGAAGCCACAGTTTAAACTCTGAAACAAGGTTCTACGATAATTACACTCCCTATAATTAAATGTCAATAAATGGCAATTTTTCGAGAATTTTTAATTTTTTGCAAAAACCTGTTGACCGATTTCAGTTGTCCAAAACTCATATTTTTCGTCTTTTTAAGCACTTATTATGTACTATTTTTTCGTACTTTAAACGTGAAAAACGTGTTTTCGCTACTATTATTTACTTTTTTCCGCCTGTTTCCCTGGACTTAATTTATCCAAAAAACATTCATTGAATTTCCACGATTTTTCTCTTAGCGTTAAGAAATCTCAGGGTAGATTTATTTCAACTTTTTCGCTATCCCTCCTGGACTAAAACTTTTTGTAGGAAAAATTTTGATAAGGCTCATGTCGTCGCTAGGACGAAAGCTTTTCGTGTAGGGGACGAAAGGATGGGTCAACTATGTATATCACAACTTGTGAAATTGAAATCTCAAAAGAACCGATTCATATTTAGACGTAGGTATCCTTGAGGGGTTAGTTAGCATTTTACAATTAATTTTCCCGAAATTGTTCTAATTTAATAAATAAAGTTTATACAAGCCAAGCTTGGATTTGTACAAACTTGGCTTTTCTATAACACACACACACAGATTTTTTTTATTAAAAGTGGCCCAAGCACCTTAATATACCGCAAATCTTTAGAAACCAATGCATATTTTAGAATTTTTAATTGTATTTTTAATTCAAGCAGAATATTGAGTTGCCTCAATTTAGTCGGACCATAAATAAAAATTATATATAAACCAAAAACAGCATTTCCATAATATTATAAGAAGCGGGTTGATTGCCTCAGATACTACCGAAGGACAAATGGAGTTATAGCTACTCTTCTTCTTACCGAAAATAATATGCAGAATTTTCATGTTTAAATGTCCAAATTTGGAATTAAATAAATAAATTTTATAAAAGCTTAGCATAGTTTTATTTGTACAAACCTATCCTTTCTAAAACACCAACTAACTTTTATTTTAGTAAAAATATTATGTGCCTCAAACTTGCAGAAACGAGTGCATCTTTAGATTCTCCTACACAATTTTTTCATATCAGCAAAGTCCCGAAGCGTATCAGAATATCCCTACAAGAAAAGCTTTCATCATAGCGAAGACACAAACCTTATTCTTAAAAGTTCGTGTTGCGAAATTGTGTGTGGAGGTCATGTACATATACGCAAATACACTCAGCCATACACGCTGCGTTTATCAGTAAATATAAAGTGGTCCAGAACCCACTTTGCTATACTACTACTGTGAAATATCTTGAATTCAACCATATTCGCATGGCAAAAAGTACGGCACCTGACAAAAGTAGTCATTTTTTGTGAGTCTGGTCTAGATGCTCTTGATATTTTCAAGGTTTTTAACATAGTATGGCTGCAAGCTATTGGTATAGACACAGTTTTAAATACCTGTGGTTCCTTGCCGTCCAATCAAGGTAGTATTGACTGGCGTTTAAGGCGTAGATACCTATGCTACTCAAGGTTCAAATCCGTCACCATTTTAAAAGGCGTTTTCTTCACCTCCTCCACAGCAACTTACAGTTTCGGGAAAATCGTAGTCTACTTTGCTTCTGTGCCTTGAACAATAAGAAACTAGCGCGAGTCCAGATCTTTTCAATTGTGAGTTCATGTCATCTTGTCAGCGGATTTTTAGAATATGACGTAGGCATCTGCTGTAGAAAACTGGAAGTGTGCCTTGGGATGAATTGGGTGAGTTTCCATGTTTCGCAACTAGCAAAAGAACTGTCTCAACGTTGATTTTGAATTGCCGCAATTTTGTCTTAGTTGAGATTTCCGTCTATCTTTATATATGAAATAGAGATGCATATCGTCGTTGCAAATTTCAAATCTCCTATGTGTAGGATGTGTAACTTTTCGAGAAAAACGAAATAAACTTCCTGCTACAAAAAAATCTTAGAAAATATTTTTATTCCCTTGGTTATAAATAAAAACTAAGTGATTCCAATGTATTGAAATAGAAATAATTTAATATCATTAGTAAAAATGGACTAATTATATGATTTTAATTATTTTTGTACACATGGGTGATTTAAAATTGCAACATAGGTCATTTTGATTTACAATTAAATGTAGGCTGACACTTTAGAGGTTTTAAAAATGATACGTGCTGTTTCGATATAATAAGATATTCACATGGGAGTTTTTGCTAAGTATGCGTATTCAAAATTGCTTTTCAAATATCTGTAAAACTCATTTTTGAAGAAAATGTCACATAGGACATTTTAAATTTGCAACGACGATATGCGCTTTGTGCTTTATTTATTCTGAAACTGACGTACCTCGTCATTTTCGGTAATAATGCTAACGAGTTAAGAGAATTTACCTACCAATTTCACCTCATGGACATTCATCGCGGTGCGTTCAATGGTATTAATCGTATTTAGCCTTAAGTCTGCTGAAAAAACTTTCTGTTGCTAATTTTTTAAATATATTTTTGAGGTCCTGGTGTCTGTAGACTTTAGGCCAGAAAACAGATATCATCCGCGTAGTCGAGATCCTTAAATCCCAATGTATGCCACCTATGTATGTAGAGCGTTGACAAGGATGTTGTATATTCATCCTGTATCCTTGTATACCTTGAACTCACCTTTAAACTGTGAGATAATATTCTCAGTGTCTTTAGCCATGCATTACGCTGACACAGCAATCTCGAAATTCATTCCTACTAATCTGTAGAAATATCTTTCGTAGTCAGTATTTCCGAATTCGTATAAAGTCCAAGAGTATATCGTAAGGTTCATCACCTTCTGCTCCAGCATTCTTAAGCTCCTGATCTACCTTTTCCTATTCTACTCCTCATACTAATCTTAATAGTGAAAGGCATGATGAACATAAGTATACAAAGGGTGACCTCTAAACTTGGGACTTTCATATTAAAAATAAGTGGAACACCCATATAGTCACAAAGTGCTGATTTTTAATGATCGCCTTGACCAGACCACCAAAAGATCATTCTCCTGTAATGATTTGCATTTCTTCATCTCCTTTCAAAGTTGTTGACAATTTCATAAATACTCATAACTAAATAATCACCAAAGGCGATTCTCAGCCTAATGATCCTCTCCCTGTCAAATTTTCCCAGTCAACAATTTCCAATTCAAAAGGCCCAAAGGGTATGAAATTTTCACCATAAAATCATTACCATTTTCAATTGATCCTTGAAGATCCTTTATCCAACTGACTTCTATTTACGTTTACCATAAATTTTGCAAATAATAAGCCCTCAATGTGTGCTCGCAATAGATTGAAGGATCGAAGGGTATTGATCTGCAAGCGTCATTTATGAATACAAACCGGCCTCTTCCTGACGGGGAACAAAGGGATCTCCTATTTGGTATAGAGTCAAGTTGACAGAAAAACTGCGCGGTTCAAAAGTCAGTTTTCTTCCATCCTTGTTGGCATCTGTTTTCATTGAGCTGTAACCAGGAGTGGAAGCAGGAATAATGGTGTTCCGCAGAGACCATAGAGGGATGTTTTATTCAACATTCATTTTGCTTGCCTTTGTCCCTAATTTTTCACTCTGCATGCTTCCTGCACTTTTAGCCACATGCTGAGTTTTTCAACAAAAAAAAATAATAAGAGGACGGAGAAGAAATCTTTGGAATTTTCAAATATGAACAATCAACAATATTGAAGTGCACTTCATCACAGGGTAGTAATCGCTCAATGTACAAGGCTTAATCCGGCAAATGAAGCGTAATTTAATGGCGACAGGAGTAATTATAATAAATATATTATTTCGTACAAATACTACGCGCTGTCTATATGAACAAAAGGATGAAAGGAGTATGATGACCAGACAGATGGAATTTTTTTATAGAAATCTACTTCTTCGATTGGTACAAGACGGGCATTCCATATTTTCAAAAATATAACAAAATTACCGAAACTATACAGGGTGTATCAGTGAAAATCGAAACGTCTGGCTGTGGATAGATCTTGAATAAACGAACAAAAAATCGTATGAGAGGGGGAATCGTAACGGTTTAGCCACCGCTCCCTTCTACCTTTTGGTGACCATAAGGCGGCGGTCACACCGATATGAAGTTTGCAGGAAGAAGTAGTGGGCAACACACACGGTGAACACTGCGGCCAAGTTAGGCCTATTGTGTACATACCCCACAAGCGGAACAGACGGTCAGCCTTCCGGATGAAGGCAAGAAACTCTTCAATTGACGAAGACCGGACTTGAGCAGGGCTCAAAAACTCTCTGATAAAGGTTCTTCTTCTAAGCCAGATCAGAGTAGGACATTCAAAAAGAACATGTGTGGAAGTCCCCTCGCCATCCATGCAGAATCGGTATTCTGCCTCTTGAGACAGTCCTAGGCTGTGGAGGTGATACCGCAGTCCTTCAAGGCAGTCAAATAACCCACCAGCAGCCTTAGGTCTCCTCTGTTTAAAGTGATAGTCCCGTTAAGCAAGAGGGTCTTATAAGATCTTTAGCCTGTCTAAGAACTGGGGATGATTCCCAATAGGCTAGGTTTAGTCCCTTAATCCACTACTCTATGAAGCACTTGGAGGTGGACCAAGAGATGCTGCAGAAATGTTCTGGGCCCTGAACTAGTGATGAGCAAGACTGGTCTTGCAGTTTTGCCTTTGCTTCGACATTTAAGCAAAACCAAAGCTAGACCAAGACAAGACAGGACTACAGACGAGTGAAAGATCAAGATAGCAAGACTTTTGGCTCATCACTAAGTGCCAAAAGTCTTACAGCGATGAGCAAAAAGTCCTGCTATCTTGATCTTGCAAGAAGTCTTGCAAAAAGTCTTGCGGAAAGTCTTGCAGACTTGTCTTGGTCTTGCTAAATGTGGCAGACAAGACTTTTCGCTCATCACTGTAAGACTTTTGGTACAAAGTGATGAGCAAAAAAGTCTTGCTATTTTGATTTTGCAGTCTTGTCTTGCCCTTGTCCTGTATTGTCTTGTACTTGCTTTTCTTGCAAGACTGTGCAAGACTTGTTTTGCTCATCACTACCCTGAACCAACGACTCAGACCGTTGTCGGCAGCCTCATTGCCTTCGATACCCCATTGTCCGTGGACCTAGCAGAGCGAGCCTTCATTTCGTCTGGCCAGGCTCTGGAGTACGTCAATACACCCAGCAACTATTTTAGAAAAAAAATTCCAGGTGCCTTGATTGCTGCTTGGCTGTTAGAAAACATTTTAATGTTGGCGCCTGTCAGACCTTTCTCAAGGTTGAGCCCAGCGCAGGTAGTACTTTTTTTTTTTTTTTTTTTTTTTTTATGTGGCAGTGCTAAGCTCAGGAGTTACCCTTTGTACTACCAGTCCGTCATGTCATTTGTCACGTCATGGTGCAATGTCTAGCAGTAAGCTTAGTACGGGGGAGGGATGAGGGGGGGGGGGCATAGGTTAAGGATTAAAAGGTACGGGGGGGTATTGAAGAAGGTGGTGATGAACCCTGCGTTTGAACTCTTGGATGTTGTAGGAGTTCGGAAATACTGACTGCGAGAGGTTGTTCCACAGCCGAGTTGTTCTATTAACAAACGAATTCATATCTTGTTGAGTGCGTGAAAAGGGTAGTTGCAGGTGAAGGGAATGAGACGAGTGGGCTAATCTGGTGTTGCGGGTATAAGATTGCCGTGGAGGCAGGAGAGCGTTTAACTCGGAGGAACAGTCACTGTGGTAGTAGCGATAAAATTTTGTCAGTGCTGCTACATTCCTACGGTGGCTCAGGGGGTCGATGGTGGAGCAGGCGGTGTCGTCATCAATTAACTTGAGCGCCCTTTTTTGCACCTTATCTAACCATGCCAAGGTGGTTATTGGGGCGCCGCCCCAAACGAGGGAGTTATATTCGAGAAGAGGTCGAATGTAGGATTTATAAATAACAGCACGGGCCGATGGCTGGAGGAGGAACTTGCACCTCTTAAGAAATCCCAAGCACTGAGATCCTTGTTTGGCGATTTGGAATATGTGGTCATTCCATCGCAAGTCTTTGGCTAAAGTCACGCCTAAGATGTGTAGGGATGGGTCGGCCTTTAGTACCACGTCATCCACTTTCAAGGATGGTGAGGTGTTGAACTTCTTTTTGGAAATAAGACAGTACTTGGTTTTGTCGGAGTTGAATTCAACACGATTCTTCTTTCCCCACTCTAGAATCAGCTTAATGTCATTTATAATCGACTTGGACATTAGTTCACGATCATCAAGACAGGATCTGGCATGAGTCTGTCTTGTATCGACGCTGTACGAGTAACGTAGAGTACCGTCGTCAGCGAAGCTGAGGAGTGGGTTGGAGGGGATTGAAAGAAGGTCATTTATAAATATGAGAAATAGGGCCGGTGATAAAATTGACCCCTGGGGGACCCCCGCAGAGATCGGGTGGGATGCGGATTTGACGCCATCCAATACTACTTTGATTGAACGGCCAAAAAGGAAACTCTCAATCCACTTCTGTAGAAGTGAGTCAACTCCAATAGCTTTGAGTTTAGCTAACAGGGCTGTGTGCCAAACTCTATCGAAAGCCTTGGAGATATCCAGAGCAACCAGACTAGACTCACCGGATTCATGCAGACTACGGCTGAGGTGTTCTGTAAGACAGACTAAAAGATCGCCAGTGGATCTTTTTTGTCGGAAGCCATACTGTCTGTCGTTTATGAGTAGGTTGGATTCTAGATATCCCATAAGCTTTTTGTTGATTATCGTCTCCATGGTTTTGGAGAGAATAGAAGTAATTGCTATTGGGCGGTAATTGGAGGGATCGCTGGAATCACCTTTTTTCGGTATGGGCTGAACATGGGCAAGTTTCCAAGAGTCGGGATAAACTCCGGAGAAATATGACAGGGAAAATAATTTGCGCAGAGGTTTAGCCAAAGGTGAGGCGCATTGTTTTAAGACGATTGGGGGTATATTATCGGGTCCAGTGGATTTGTTGGCATCGAGCTCTTTGAGGCACCTGTACACCTCGCGAGTCCTGAAAAAAACCCTGTCCATTGAATGGGCGTTACGCTCGGAAACAAGTACAGACAAGTACTGTCTGATCTCCAACAAAAATTGTACAGACCTTCCTCGTTCCTCAGTGGATAAAGAGAATCTAACGGCTGACTCAACTCTCAACATCCTAGGGGTAACTTTAACGGAGCATCTGCGATGGAATGGTCACATATTCCAAATCGCCAAACAAGCCTCCCAATGCCTTGGATTTCTCAAGAGATTGCAAGTTCCTCCTCCAGCCAGCCGCATTGGCTACAATATACAAATCCTACATTCGGCCGCGCCTCGTATATCTGGGCAGGCGCCCCAAAAACCACCTTGGCTTGTCTCGACAAGGTGCAAAATCGTGCCCTCAAACTCATTGGTGATGGCCCTTTTCGCGCCTCCATAGACACCTTAAGCCACCGTAGGAATGTAGCAACCCTTTCCATACTTTATCGCTATTACCATGGCTACTGTTCCACTGAAATTCAGGATCTCCTGCCTGCACGGCAATACTTTTCCCGCAACACAAGACTAGCCCGCTCGCAACACAAGACTCGCCCGTTCACGCACAATACAGTTTAGAAGTTCGTTTATGAATAGAACAACTCGACAGTGGAATAATCTCCCGCAGTCAATATTTCCGAACTCGTACAACACCTTAGAGTTCAAACGTGAGGTTCATCGTCATTTTCTTCTACACCCTCCAGACCCCCTCTAACCTTTGCTATTCTCCTCAATTCTTCAAACCAAGCTTACTATGTGGCAAATGGAAATGTTTGGGGTAATGTAAAGGATATCCATGTGTCCTTTGACTGTATGGGGCCAGTTGGATGACATCTGAAGTATTAAGGCACTTTTGGCGCGGATTACCATATGAAGATATGCAAAGGGGTCAGTCTAATGATTGCCTCCATCGCAGCTGTGGGACAGGTCCGCATAGCTCCAGTAATGGACAGGCAAGCAAGCTGCTGCAGTTTGCTGCACTTAACGGTCGACGTAATCTATTCAGACTTGCGTCATCAGACTATAGCGGCATCAGTGACCACAAGTTTAACGATCGTATTGTACATGCAGTAGTTCATTTGTGGTGCTGGACCTGATGTGCTTCCCCAGAAGCCTTTTCCAGGCCCAAGTGGATTTACTGATACGTAGTCCAGTTTAACGTTGCAGTCCCGAGTAAAAATAAATTTCGGCCTTTTGACGGGCGTGATGGCCCGGCCATCTGGCGGTCAAATGACGGCCCGTTGCAGGACAGTGCGGCCATTCGGGAGGAGATTGACGGTCAAATGAGGGCTTTTCAGTCCCAAAAAAGGCCATTTGGGGGGCGATTGACGGTCGAATGAGGGCTTTTCGAGGGCTTTTCCCCCGAATGGCCTTTTCTGCGACTGAAAAGCGCTCATTTGACCGTCAATCGCCCCCCTAATGGCCTTTTTTGCGACTGAAAAGCCCTCATTTGGCCGTCAATCGTCCCCCGAATGGCCTTTTTTGGGACTGAAAAGCCCTCATTCGACCGTCAATCGCCCCCCTAAAGGCCTTGTTTGCGACTGAAAAGCCGTCATTTGACCGTCAATCGCCCCCCAAATGGCCGTACTGTCCTGCAACGGGCCGTCATTTGATCGCCATATGGCCGGCGGGCCATCACGCCCGTCAAAAGGCCAAAATTTGTTTTTACTCGAGCGAGAAATAACGAGGAAAAAACATAAATCACGCTTTATGCATTTGGCATTTTTGTGGCCTCTATAATGCCTCGTGCACAATGAGAAAGTGGATTTATTTTATGTTTCGTCCCGCTCATTCCACTGCCTAATTCTCTATTTCCATCTCAAGTCAAAATTTGAGAACATGAGTTAAAGTTGGCTCTACTTCAACTTCAACACTCAAATTTATATTTATTTCCGAAATTCGACAATAGCTAGCGACACCTGTTTGTCGCATTTATGAACAAGAAAAATTATTGTTCCAAATCAGATAATTTATTTTCATTATTTCATATTTAAAAGCATAGA
This sequence comes from Thereva unica, assembly GCA_949987705.1. NCBI lineage: Eukaryota > Metazoa > Arthropoda > Insecta > Diptera > Therevidae > Thereva > Thereva unica. The sequence goes on from OX465284.1 coordinate 87,888,014, forward strand.
AAAAATTAAAAATAAAAAAAACAGTACAATAAAATTGATTTGAGAACTTTACGAACGCATGTTTTCTGAAAATTGGTTTAATAAAAAGCTTAATTTCGAACTTTTTTGATGGCGGGTAATTGTATGGCAGAGCCGTTTGTTTTTTTTTCGAAATACTCGCTGGTTCTCTTAGCAGTTGACAGTTTCAGTTGTGAAATTAAATTAATTTAAAAAAGTTTGTTTTGGTTACACAATGAATTTAACCGAAAAGGATAAATTTAAATTTATAGAGTGCGTGCATTCCCAGCCAGTACTTTGGAATTTATTGAACAAAAGTTATAAAAATTCCATTGTGCGGGCAGATATTTGGAAGAACATTGGGCTAAAGTTTGGATTATCAGGTAAATTAAAATTAATTATATGCGCGGGATAAATTTGTTACATATTTATTGTATTATAGCTGAAGAAGCTCAGGCCTTATTTAAATCCCTGAGAGAAAAATACCGCAGGGAAAAGTTGAGAGACGAAAATGCAACACGCAGTGGATCCGGACTATCTCAGCGTATTCCATGGGTGTTTATGGAGGCATTGAGGTTTTTAGATGATGCCTATAAAAACCGAAAGTAATATTTACTTATTTTTAATATATATACACTTATTTATATACGTTTTTTTTTGTTTTTTTTTTTTCATTTTTCAGAGTTACCGTCTCGACACCATGGGCCGCCCGTTCACCACCGCCCGTTGAATCGCACGTAGCACCAACGTCTCCTTCAATATTATCTGGCACGACCTCAGGCATGACTTCGTTGTTTCCATCCTCGCCATCGCCGGTATTGTCGCCAACCATTTCCAAGGTTGGAGATTTACAAAATACTTCAAATGAAGGTAAAATTGTGGTATGATTTATGAATTAGTTTTTAATTTTTATTTATATAATTTTAGGAAGTGCAAGAGTGCAAGAGAACATTTCGGTTCCTACTTCGGTTGAGGGTAGTACTTCCAACTTAATGGACTGTCTCTCCGAAAATACGAGGCAAATAATTGACGCCCTTACAACCACTGAAAAACAAGAGGAACACGCAAAACCTTATGCTGCATTACTGGAGTATATAAGGTCTTCCCTTGTTGAAATGAGACCTGATGATGCAAAGGAATGCGAAAGAGATTTGTTGCAGACTGTAATAAAATTTAAGTTTAAATAAGTAGTTTTAAATAATGTTATTTTTATTAGTAATAATCTTCAGTACTATTAGTGTTAAATTATAATAGTTTTTGACAATAATAAAGTTTTTTATTTCATTTTTACACTCTTTTTTCAAACAAATAATTTTTTAAAACGTCTCTATTGTCTGATGCCTCTCTTGTGAAATTGTTTGATCCCAATTGATGAGTATCGCAAAGCTGCGAAGGAACTAATTCGACAAAATCATTTGTCTGTTTTGTTTTTCTGATGAAATTGTGAAGGACTACTGCTGCTTTGATGATAGACTTCGCATTTTCTGAATTAGCTTGGAAAGTCCTTTGGAAAATGCGAAATCGACTTGCCAAAATTCCGAACGCATTTTCTATATGCCTTCTTGCCGATGACAACCTTTCGTTGAAATATTTTTCATCTTCAGGCAATCGACGCCCTCCGTAAGGCCGCAATAAACGTCCCAACAACGGGAAAGCTTCATCTCCAACTAAATAAAAAGGAAATTTTATGGTGCTCTCGGGTAAAAAATCGTCTTCCGGAAGATCTAATCTGTTGCAAATCAAATCTTGACCAAATTCAGAACGTCTAAGAACACCACCTGAAAAGAATATTACTATTAACATTACGATTATGTGAATTTAAGTGATATCTATTTGGTAAAGGTATTACCGTCAGATTCGGAGCCATAAGCGCCAACGTTAACGTAAATAAAATTGCAGTCAGCATCACACACAGCAAGCAATAGAAAAGAAAAAGTTTTTTTGTAATTGAAGTTAAGGGAGCCGCTATTTGGAGGTGCAACAATATTGCAATGTTTCCCATCAATCGCACCAAAACAATGTGGCATTCTACTGCCTTGATAAAAACGTCTAGCACTTTCAAGTAGCTTCTCTTTGGTAGGAACGCCAATATATTGATGGTGTAAACATTCCCAAATAACATTCGTTGTTTCCTTAATTATATTGTGAACTGTACTTTTTCCAATCCTGTACGAATATGACAAAGTGGAATAAGTCATCTCTGATGCAAGGAATCTTAAATTATTATAATAACATATATTACAAAATATTGCAATTTATGTACCTAAACTCACCTTATCGTAATTATTAATCTGTCTCTAGCAGATATTGGCTGTCTTATAGACCCCTTCTCTATTGCAGGGCCAACAATATTCAATAAAATATCAAATTGAGATGGGGTCATTCTTGAATAATTAAAAAAACTTTCATGGTCATCCCGAAGCAGTCTTGTCACCAAGTTAGGACCATCTCCATGCAGTAGTCGTTCGCTTCTACTGAATATATCTCTCGTCCAATATCGTCTCATCCTCCTTATATGGGACTCATTTCTTTGCTCTATTCGCTTCAAATGTTCAGTAACCACCAACCGACACATCGCCAAATAGTGCCATATTAAAATACAGCGTCCATTGTAATCCATTCTTTTATACATATTGCACCGAGCACCAAATTACTTGCAATAAACTCACTTTAATTACACTTTCACCAATTGTAAGAAAAAAATAACTTTTAAAACAAACTGCCACACTCGATTTAGCAAATGTCAACGGTTCCGCTGTCAGTTTTTTCGAAATTTAGGTATGTTCGAAAGTTGCAATTTAACACTGTGCACATAGCAAATTTAACAATTTAACATTGTGAACACGGCATAAGGGCTTCTCGGAAATTGAAATCTTTTGTTCAAGTTTGCCCGTCATTTGCCCGTCGCTTGCCCATCTGTGCTCGCCCTAAAAAATTTAAAAACTCTACGGCCGTCGTTTGACCCTTGAAAAGCCAAGTCGCCGTTTTTTGCCCCTTCAAAGGCCATCATAAAAAATGGTTTAAAATTCTACGCCCGTCATTTGCCCCAACGCCCGCCAAATGCCCTTATTTTATTTTTACTCGGGGTTCAGCCTATTGTCTAACTTTACTCCCAAATATTTTACTGAATCTGAGTACTCAACTGTGGTACCCTGGATACGGATAGCACCTAGGTTCACTTTGTATCGCTTAGAGAAAGGTACCAGGACAGATTTATTTGGGTTGATTGACAGACTCCTCATGGTACACCTTTGCTAGACTTAACTCATTATTTTACTGAAAAAAGTAAAAATTTCCGACGTGCCATCGAAGGCTTTTAATCACTTCATATTACTGTTACTATAGTCCTTTTTCGTGTAATCCCACAAAAAATCATGAAAAAATCAATATTGAAAGCAATATCTGCAGCCATTTTCACAAAAAATTGTGCAAAATGACGAAAAAATTTGTTTTCTTGTTTCTTTTTCTTTTGTAAACAATCGCTTCAACTTCTCAACACATACGACACTAGTAAATACTGCATGCAGCAAGCACCGACAGCTGCATGCAACTTCTACTGCGGAATTTTGACTGCTGTTGTATTACACAACGCAATTTCAGCCACAATGCCGTAAGTACTGCATACTACGTGTTGCATATTTCATCCTACATCAGTGCGACCGCCGCCTTAAGGGTTCCAATAGCACAGCAATAGAACAGCATCAACAGCCAGTGTGCCTCCTCGAAATCCAGTCTAGCTGATGGATGCGTTACGATTTCAGAGGCTGAGTAAAGTCATCATCAGAAGAGGGATCCCAAGGAAGGCAGAGGAGGATCCTTCATTCTCGGCTTCCTGCTCGGATCGCCAGTTACCGGATCAAAGAAGAAGAAGAATAAAATCAAGGTAAGTAGCACGTGACTAGAGTAAGCAATGAACCATGCCTTTAGAAAAATTCAATTTCCCGAAGTGTAAGTGTTAATCTAAACTACCAAAACTTAATTATGGTAAATATTTTCAAATAAGATTTCCTAAATTGAAACTTGAAATCCCCCCTTCCCCGACGAACGAACATCCAAAATGTTGTAATCCTTTCTTTCGAATTTCACGGGTGACATTTGGTCGTAAAGAATGTCAGACTCGGGGTAATCCGTTTCGAAATATAAAAACGTGACTTCCGTCTCGAAATCAAAACACGACATTTCAGGCGTGCCACAATAATTTACACAAAGCGAACACTAAAACCTGTCGGAGTGTCGCTGTTTGATCTATTTCTGGAGGCGTTGACATAAATCTAAAAGCGGAACAAGAACTTGTGTCACGTGGTAGTGACTTTTCCGGGTAATGACAGCTCAAGAAAAGGCTTTCTCCCCAGGGTCAGCTTTCCCTGGTCCCAGAAGCGCTACGTGTGTATTCCACGACTATCTATCATCTACCCTTCCGCGGGCGAAAGGCGTAAAATGAAAACAGCAACCAAACATTCTTTTGGGGGATGAAAGTGGGCCCCAAAAAGGGGAGGCGCGAAGAATGCCTCTTTAACATAATTAAGCAATTAACGGATGCCGTGATAACGGCTTCGCTAAGGAGCTGCGCAAATTATATGATGGGATCCGTTAATTAACGGCTCCAAGTCTCCCTCAAAGTCTCCCTCGAGAGCATAAAGACCATTGTTCATGTCGCGGAAGGATTGCATTGGTTCACGGAAAAGGGTTGCTTGCGCCCTGAGAAAATTGCCTCCTTGCGACCTCGCCGCCAGAGGGGAGCAATCGCGATAACAAGACTCGCTTAAAATAAACGAAGAAGGCGCGAATTAACTGCTCGAGAATTCTTTATGGCCGCCGAATTTGACGGTGGGGATTTTTTAACGCTCGCAGTCAGTCAGTAACGCAGCGATTAATTATTTTTGGGGAGTTGTTAATGGGTGCCGATTTGTAATGAATTTTATTGAGATAACAGAAAGTGAATCTTTATGAAAATTGCCTGCGAGAATTTGTTTCAATTAAATGGTTTCAATGTGGGGTGACGTGCAGGGTGTGCATATGCTGCGCAGATATGAGCCTTTGCTATTTCAATGTCTAGAGAAATGTAGAGAATTCAGAATTAATTAGCAAACTATACCTGGAAAGATAGTACACCGAAAATTAAAAGAAGTACCAACGCACATAGGAGTATTTGACTTCGAAATCCGGACAAATATATTTCTTTATCCAAAACATCTTAGAATTATATAATCAACTCTATTTTGGTTAATAATGTTAATACAGTCACGAGGTTCCAACAAAAACTGAACATAGTAGTATAAAAGAAAACATTTATTAAAAAAAAATTAAAAACAAATAAAATTATTCTGTTAATCCCACCCACGGTTCACCCGAAGGCTTTACTGCCTCCTCTGCTGGGTCTTCATCATCAAATGAATCTGATTGACTCACCTTTTCAGCGGGAAGGAGCATTTCGACAGTTTCTTTGAGGAATAATTTTGTTGTCTTTTTCGGAGCAGGTCTCATGCCAGTTATTAAAGGATCCGAGCTTAGTAGAAGTCTATTTATGACATCAAGATTGCAAGACTTCCAGCTGAACTTCCGAGCGTAATTTTGACGGTACAACCGAAAGTGCTTATTTCTAGCCTCAGCGGCTTCTTCTGACATCATTCCTATGGGCAACAAAGCTTTTTCAATTACAATGGATCCATGTAAGAGTATTTTGTGGAGAGTGGGTGTCATGGGATGCCAAGGATATAGTCCCACATACAGTTTCGCTGTATCTGAGCAGAATAGTTCAAATTTTGTTGTGTGTATTTTGTGACTGGTAGTTAAAGTTTCCAAAATTACTTTTAAGCGATATATGAGGCCAAAATCTACACCGGTTATTACTGCTGAGATCTCATGGTCCGCAAATAAGGGCATTCAATAAGGAATTTGCGGCATAGTTAATTTTTTTGTTTATGTCGTAGTCAGGGTGCACTTGCATCATGTCGTAAAATCGTTTCCGAGTAATAACTTTGATCCCGGATGGCCCTTAAATAAGTTAAAAAATAATACAATTTTTTTTTTTAAATATTAAGGGTGATTACTCAGCAAATTGGATGAACTTGGAAAATTTTTTTTCTTGGATGACAAAGAGAGACTTTCTTCTTCCCTATGACATAAATATCATAATGGGGACCCACGGGGAAGTACTACAAAACTCTCCATGTTTAACATAACTTCAAAGAAAAAAGCAGTTACAGACCACTTCTACGAATTCATCATTTTTTCTTTGAAATTACGATGTGTCAGTATTTAAATTAGAGAAATAAGTTGTACATACCTGCCTCAGACATATCTATGTTCAATAACTGAGATATTTCGAGTAAACTTAAAAAAACACTTTTAAATGTTTGGGTCGCAATTAAACGCCAAGAACAGATAGGTGCACGGTGAACGCCGATCAACTTCTGAACGAGACCGTTGCAAACGAGTAGTGGGGGGGAACAAAATAGACTCGGTTTTTCATCTACCCTTTAATAATGTTTCTTAGAAAATTATACATTTTCAGATACAAGCTATTTCTCGAAATCGACTTTTGTCCGGATTTCGAAACCAAATACTCCTATGTGCAACGCCAAGATGCAATTTTACTTCATCCGCTCCAAGCTAATATAAGAACCCAGACCCAGCGAGAGGGGTTTCTCACTAATTATGATTATAGGCGGTGACAGGAGAGAACACTAAAGGCCCCCATACACGGTCAAATTGGATGTACATCGAAGGGCGGATGTACAACCAAAACTATCGATTGTGGGCCGGTCGGCCGATCAAAATACGTTGGGCTTATGGGTTTGATGAAAATCTGGTTGTACATCCAATTTGACCGTGTATGGGGGCCTTTAGAGTTATTGTAAAGTACACCAAAGAAGGAATGTTATCTTGGTGGAAGAAGTGTCAAGACCAACGACCATGACATTGAGTGGAATCGAACCACAGACGTTTAGGATGCCATATACTCTAAGCAATCTGTTGGTATTGGCAGGAGAATTTCCAAGAATGTTCTAAAACTTCAAATCCGGAGGAAAGTAAAAGATATTTCTGTACAGTGTTTACAATTAGAACAGAATTTATCCTATAGAAATTCAGAAAGTAAGTGACCTAATTCTGGATTGGCTTGTAACCATCTATAGGAGTTCCTAAGTTACATTCCAACATCCTGTGGAGTAAGGAAGGTGGCTTTCATTCCGAAAGCGCGTGAAAAATCTTACCTCAATCCGAAGGACTTGAGACCTATATGTCTTACATCCTCTCTCCGCAAGATTCTAGAAAGACTTGTGGAAACTCATATTAAGCAAAGCATTGATAGAAAACTGCTTTCTCCGCAGCATGCCTACACGAAAGGTAAATCGGTAGACACTGCTATTCACTCCTTAGCAGCGGTCATTGAAAACTTAATTGAATTCAAGGAATTTACTTTGGCTGCTTTCCTAGATACCGAAGGTGCTTTCACCAATGTTGAACATTCTGCGACCGCAGAGGCACACCGGCGTCTGGGTGTTAATGAGTGCTCCAGGTCCATTATTGATCAGCTACTGAGGTGCAGGGTCATAAAATCTGGTCTGGGCTTTCGGAAGAACTCAGACGGGTTGGAAGAGGCACACCGCAGGGTTGGGTGCTATCGCCGCTCCTTTGGAATATAACAGTCAATGAAGTGCTGATAACTCTAAGGGAGTCAGGGTGCACCACGGTCGCCTAAGCTTCGAGCATTGGACACTCTTGTTCATTGGGCTACCCGGAATTAGTGCTCTTTACAAAGAAGCGTAGACTTCCTAATTTTCCTTCTTTAAGGCTCTGCAATGAAACACTGCATCTAAAGGAAGATACGAAATTTATAGGTGTGGTACTGGATAGGAAACTATGGAGAGGTTGAATCTTTTAGAAAGAGCCAATAAGGCCAAAACAGCTCTCCTCTTATTTCAGAGAACGATCGGAGTCAATTGGGCCTTAAACCCCTCGTCAACTGGTTGCATATAGCCGTAATCACACCTATACTTAGGTATGCATGGCATATCGGTATGGTGGACTGCATTACAGAAGTTTACGTATCGTAAGATACTGGAAAGGGGCCAGAGAACAGCTGAGCTGCGAATCAGTGGTGCAATGAGAAGTACCCCAACAGCTGCGCTGGATGTCTTATTGCATTTTACTCCTTTGGACATACATGCCGAGCAAATGGCAGCTCGATGATAGAACGAGAAATCAGATAGATCACGTGGCCGTCAGCCGCAGATAGAGAACTATTCTTGAGGATGTCAGGAGTTTCAGGGGAGCGGATACTGGAAGCGACCACCATTTGGTTGTAGCAACTATTCGCCTTAAAATCGCCGCAATCAGAAACGTGCAACAAACTGCTCGAACCCGTAGACGGTTTAACGTAGACCTCCTGCGGGAGAGCGTTAAAAAGCGGGAATTTGCTGGAAACCTACAAGACTTATTAAACCAGCAAATCGTTTCTGACGACACAAATATTGAAGAATTGTGGAGTACGACGAAGGGCGCAATATTGACGGCTGCGGAAATGAGCATCGGTTATGTCCAAAGAAACCAGCAACACTGGATCTCGGACACAACCCGGCAAAAAATAGAACGCAGAAGGGCCCTCAAAAATAACGTAAACTCTACAAACGACCCGGAAAGACGTCACCAATTAGAACGGGAATACTCACATTACATCGGGAGGTTAAGAGAACGGTCCGGCGTGATAAAAGGCAGCAGATAAATGAGCTCGCAGAAAAAGCGGAAAACGCGGCAAACACTGGCAACAGTAAGGTGCTGTACCAAATCACTAAACAGCTCTCGGGAAAGCACTCTACTTAAAAGCATGCCGTTAAGAGTGCGGATGGAAGGCTGCTGTGCAGCGACGAGGAGCAACTCCAAAGATGGAGAGATTACTTCTCCGCCCTGAATGGTACACTTACACAGGAACCTCAGGAAAACAACAACAATGCACAGCCAATAAGAATCGCCACTCGGGCCCCATCCAAGACGGAAATAGTAACCGCAATTCATGCGATGGCCAATGTTAAAGCAGCAGGAAAAGATGGCATCCCGCCAGAATTGTTGAAAGCCGACTCAAGCCTCATAGCAGATACGCTTCAGCCAATCCTGGAAATAGCATGGAACACCTGTACCTTTCCGGAGGATTGGACGGAAGGTATCATAGTCAAAATACCAAAAAAGGGGGACCTAACAATATGCGACAACTGGAGAGGCATCTGTTTACTATCTACAGTGGGCAAAATTTTGTCCCATATATTACTATCTAGGATAAGTGAGGCAGTTGACCGAACGCTTAGGAGGCAGCAGGCCGGATTCAGGAAGGGCCGCTCCTGTATTGATCATATTAACACCTTGAGAATAATAGTGGAGCAGTCTACTGAATTCCGATCCCCCCTTTACCTTGCTTTCGTAGACTATGAGAAAGCGTTCGTCTCGGTTAATAGGAGCTTCATTTGGCAGGCACTACGGCGACGTGGACTGCCTGATAAAATAATAGAATTGATAAAAGCCCTATATAACAATTCCAAATGCAGAGTTCTCCATAATGGAAAATTATCCGACAGCTTTGAGGTGAGCTCAGGAGTAGGTACGACAAGGATGCCTACTCTCGCCTTTACTATTTCTTATAGTAATAAATGACATCCTTGTCGGCGCTCTAGATAGTAGAACAGGTGGCATACAATGGGGTTTGTTAGACCGCCTTAAGGATCTCGACTACGCAGATGATATATGTTTGCTGACCCACAGACACCAGGACCTCAAAAACATGATTAACAATTTGGCAACAGAAAGTAGTCCAGCAGGCTTAAGGCTAAATCCGACTAAAACTAAAGAAATGCGGATAAATGCAAACACCATTGAACGAACAGCGCTGAATAACCGTGACGTGGAACTGGTAAATAAATTCTGCTACCTCGGTAGCATTATTACCGAAAATGGAGGGGCAGAAGAAGACGTCAGTTCCAGAATAAATAAAGCACGAGGCGCATATGCATGCCTGTCCCACATATGAAGATCAACGGTGATTTCCACTAACACCAAATTGCGGCTGTTCAACTCCAACGTGAAGGCAGTACTTTTGTACGGTTGCGAAACATGGAAAGTCATCCAATTCATAACAGGGCGCCTACAAGTCTTCATCAACAGATGCCTTCGTCGTATCCTAAAAATCCGCTGGCAAGATAGAATTTCAAACGAAGAACTATGGCGCCGTGCCGGCCAAGAAAGGACGACAAGACGACCAAATCAGGCGAAGGAAATGGAATTGGTTTGCCCACACCTTGCGACGCGAAAACGAAAATCTAGCCAAACAGGCCCTTGACTGGAATCCGCAAGGTTCCCGTCGAGTAGGAAGACCTAGAACAACGTGGAGGAGAACCCTACTAGAAGAAGCCGCAACAACTGGGAGATCCTGGTCGGAGCTAAGAGCTGTCGCGCAAAACAGAGTCCGCAGGAGGGCAACTGTTTCCGCCCTATGTCCCATGAGGGATTAAAGGAGTTTAAAGAAAGAAGAAGAAGAAATGGCAGCTTGGAGGGCGCCAGGACAAAGGCTTCTCTCGGATGAGCTCCATATTTATATGGTTACTCATCCATCCTTAGAGGGTTCGCCACCGCTGCGGACAACCTAGACTACACTACACCTACGTGGACCTTGGAGAAAGGTTTCAATACCATCATTCTAGCCGAAGATGACTCGACAGATAGTTTTATCCCGACAGGGTCATTATGTATCTACACCGATCTACACAGAGGCATTGAATATACCTCTCTTTGTCTACCCGTCACTGCAGCGTCTTCCAAGCGGAAGTCACTGTGATCAGGGAGGCTCTCGAATGGCTGAAGGTAAACAAGATATCTCAAGAATATTTATCGGATATCTAGGCGGCTCTTAATTATTTCGTCACAACATTCACGACTGTCCTGAACTGCCGAACTGTCTCTGTGTGAGACTGCCACTCAGTTTGATATAGCACTGTGTTGGGTTCCTGGGCACGGTGGGATTAGGGGAAACTGTAGGGCAGATAAGCTTCCTAGACATGCAATGTGGCCAACTTTGGACTCAAAGCGTTCAACATCTCTTGTTCAGTTGAACAACAAGGAGATAAGCCATGTAGTAAAGGTGCTCACCGGTCACTCTCCCTTTCGTCCGCACGCCGAAAGATTAGGACTTCCTTGCAACGACTTATGCAGAAGTTGTGGTATTGAAGAAGAGGAAGAAACTGTCTCCCATCTTTTCTGTACATGTCCCGCCCACGCAAGGAAAAGAGGAATCTTCCTTGGCTCACCTTTCCTTGATGGATTGCGCGAGCTGCATAATATTGGTGTTCCTAACCTTTGTCGCTTTATCAAAAGCTCAAAATGGCTTGAAATGGCCTGGCCAATGGGCACAATGACGTGCCTAAGTAGGCTCGCTAGTGGCGGAGCAGCCGTTTAAACCTAACATAACCTGACTCCTATGACCTGTAGTGTTTTGAGGTCCAGGCCTTGGATTTCCTGGGTCTAAAGGCACTGCAGAAGGTCAGGTGATGTGAAGTGCGGAAAAGAGCATGTGCAAGACCTCATGGAGATCGTGAGAGGTTCATGTTCTTAGGGTCCTTATTGTCGCTGTTGCTGCCGCCTTCTAGGTTCTTCTAACTTTATAACATCATAGATCTGTTCAGTGCTACCCACGACATCAACGACGCTGCGAGAGAATTAGGAGTACCACGGCAATTCGTAAAGATGCAAAGGTTTTTTATTATTTTTCATAAATCTGACTGTCAATAAGATAATTTAAATTAAACAAAATGAACTCAATTTGTTCGACACTCTATAGCAGCTTTAGTGAAACAAACGTTTACCTTTAAGAACTCTTCGGTACAAATTATTTTGATTATCCAACTTTCTAAAAAGACCGCCCTGATCGACCAAGTCCAAAACTCAGCATGAATCTTTGTTAATTTCACTCCAAAATCGATTAAATTCGTTTCACTTATCCTTTTGGGACGAAATCACACAAAAAACTCAAATCATAAAAGTGAAAATGTTAATATCAAATTTTAAACAATTTCATACGCGGATGGAAACTCATTTTATTATGAAAACACTTTTATGAGCGGCGTCATAGGGTGAACCATAAAATCGCTTGAGAAACCAGAATCTTGTCCAGAAGAACACACTTACGACACCAACTCCCCGATGTTTATTTATTCGGAGGCCCTTTTAATGGCCGGCCCAAATGTGTGTTCTCCGCTCGACAGCGAGATGATTTTGTCCTCCTTAAAAATCGCGTTTGTATTCCGCTCATTAAAGCGTATCGTCGGCGCCATTTCACAAGGAGAACGAGTTGAGGCGGGACAAATGCCTACAAAGGAAACTATTTAATCGAACACGCAACAGATGTGGGGTAAACGTCGTTGGCTTGGATTCCTCTATTTTAAGAAGCAGCAGCAGTATTCGTTTGGAGCCCAAAGTGGTGGAGCGATCATCAATAAGTCGAACTAATTTCCAAGTCGCATCCGAGTGTGTTCGAGGAACTTGCCAAACATCCTCGAATGGCACTGCAATGCAGTTTCCAACCAGCTAAACTCAAACAAATTTAAAGCTGGATCTTAATCTGATAAAGAATCTGTTTTGGATGCCGAACATAAATCGCGTGAATAACTCCACATTTGAGTCAACACATGTAATAGACTTCGCCAGCAGAGAAATCCCGAAATGCTCTGCCATAAAACCAAAATTGACTTCTATTCGATCTCCTTAGATTTTACGACGAAACCAATCCCCCCAGCCCCAAAGATGCGATGGCAAACGCGGGAACCATCCGATGGGGTACTTAGAGGAGCCAAAAGACAATTTACTGGTTCCACATTTATAGATATCGCTGCCGACGACTATAGTCGCACCGCACAGGCACAGCAGCAGCAAAAAAGGATTTCTTTAAAGGATTCCTTTTATGGCTTTGATGAAACAACAAAAATCTCATATAAAGCGAAAAGGATTCCTGTCAGGATAAGGGTGGCTTTAGTGATTTCTATTTTTTTCTCCGTCGAAACCTTTAGTCTGGTGCTATTTTTAAAAATCCTCCTTTATGGGTAACGGTATTGGTGGAGCATGTGAGGCTGCTTTACGTACCCTGATCCTTTTTATACACTTCTTAATACTAAACCCGATATATGGCACCAATATCAACCGAAATGATACCAGAAGAGAAACCAGTAGTCGTTGCGGCAGAGATGACGGTGGCATGGTGGTAACCGTCGTGGTTGAAACTGTTCAAGGCTAGCCTGGCAGACGGGAATATGGGATCTTCCCGCTCCCGCTTATGCGGTACGATGCTGACTCTGAATCCGGGCTGTCTGTTGGGTGTCTATAAAAGAGCTGTAACGTTTGATGCTTTTTAGAATCCCATTTACAGATGAGCTGACATAGTGCTACAGCGATGTGGGGGTGGAGCATTGGTTGACTCTTGGAACAGTTTCATGATCTTTGATTATATAAACTCAGGTGAGATTCTAATCTCGATTTGCTAGGGTTCAGGGGAATTTTTAAAGGTTAGTTTCATTTGTAATAAAGTTTTACTATAAATGATTTTGTGGAATAGCTTTGACTGCATCTTAATAAAAAAAAGCATCATTTGCTACGAACTAGGTGGAACCTTACCCCATTTAGCAATTGCTGTTGAGTAGAATCTGAACTACATATGATCTCAAAGTCGTTCTGAAATGGCTATTTAAGTCAAATGGTCACAGGGCTTAATGAAATAAATTTTTATTATATTTTAATTTCTTGATTCCATTAGATATTCTTCAACCCTTCTCGTACTTTAATATCTTTATCTTCCACAAAGTTTTGGGCCCTCAAAAGTGTACGAGAAAGTGACAAATTCTTAGTTTTGGAAAAGCAGCTCATTTTTGATTGGGGCTGCAAGAATCACATGGATTCGTCATAAAATCTTCAAAAACTTTCCCTGTTCTCAGTGGACGGTGTGGATGTATCGGCTGACCTATCGAACAGAACTGTATTTTAAAAGCTCTGGATGCAGGATGCACTCGTCATAGTATAGTACACTATGTTCCGGACCTTACAATAGCCTAAAGATGCCTCTTAATTTGGCCTTGTATCGGAAGGAAGACTTAGGACCAGAAAGACCTAGGATGATAAATAAAGACGACATAGTAAGGGCCTTATGCAAAATCAGGATGACCAACTGGAAGAGGAAGAAGCAAAACTGAGAATAATCGAAAGCGATTCTTAAGGAGGGCTCACAATTCTTTCGCAGTGCAATCCTGACTCGTCCATTTATATCCGGGACCGCTGTGTTACCAGCATAAGTGTGAAAGTTAAAAATCGTTAAAATACTCGCAGTAACGAAGCACGTTCGTTACTAAGAACCCTCTCCCCGGACGTTAGAAAAATACTAAAGTAACACGTTTCAACTCTAGAAGGCATTTCCTAACAAAGCTTTAGGAAAGTAAATAGTTACTGAGCAGGCCGGGTGATTCTTCTTTGAAAGCTCACTTCGAAGCTTTAAAGCTTGCTACGCCCACGAGCTTTCTAGCTATAAAATAAACCGGTTCACCAGGCCAAAATTCAGGCTTTAACCAGGCTCGTTCCAGAGAGGTCACCTTCTCCGGTCCTATACCGTGTCTAGGTGTACGATCCGACAATGTGCCGAAGTAGCGATTCCTATACCGTGTCGTGGTGTATGATTCGGCACGGTTAGACCGCAGACAAAACACATACATAACACCTACCGACCGACTACTGAATACCTGAGGAGTGTTTCCTGGACCAGTGCCGTGGTGTACGATCCGTTGTTGTTCCGGGCAGCATTTCCTATACCAGTGTCTCGGTATGAACAGATATAAGACCGACCACATACCGAACACACACACACACACATATCCTGCTAGACCGCACCAGTGATACCACTGACCAGCTTACGCACATGTAGAATTAGCTACTTAGCAATAAATTAGTAAGAAGCATGTATCTAGAGATAGCCCGTAGTTAGTTACTTAGATATAACTATAAGAGACATGTAAACATGTATCCCGTATTTACTTAGATTTAAGAGACTGAAATTGTTAGTGTATAAGGATATTTTGAATGAATAAAGAAATGTTATTTTGTAATTAGGTGTTTATTTTCACCCGACCATCATCCTGATGATGACTAGTCTGTCCGGGCGAGGCGAGTCCAGCTACTGGAATGCAAGTACACAGGTGCAGCAGCTGTCCACTGTCAGGTCAACAACTCGTATTGTGTATCAACGCCTTAACTGAGTAGGCCAACTGTGTCAATAAGACCTTGGTATTCCCCAGGAGTAGGACTGGTGTTTCTATGCGTGGGACATGAAAAAAGGAACTATTTTTGTTTATTAGCATTGGCTGTAAAGTCTTGTTTTAAAAGGGAATTAGTAGAATAAAAGAGTGGAGGAATGACATTGGTTATATTTAGAAGAGCCCTAGATGGGTTGAATTTCTTAAATATTTCGCCCCCCTTAATATTCTACAAAATTAATAAATCAAGAAAAAAATCAGCGGAAAAAGTAATTCCAAGTACATATTTCCACAAGTTTTGTTGAGATATTATTTTTATTCAGCTGTGATATTCGTGAGGCTCAGCAGAATGCCAACAAACCAACCAAACATATTCTAAAACCGCTTCAAATCTAGTCTGCAGCGCTAGACAAAACTTGTTTTTTTTTATATTTATATTCACACAATTTGTTACACAACCACAGTATTTTTCCTGCGTAATGAAAACATGAAAAACATTAACCAAACAATTTTAATTCATCAAAATGTCACAAGTAAACAAAACCAAGAGATTTCAAAATCAAGACTGCCGCAAGGAATCGCTTAAGGAGATTAAGTAAAAATGTCATGTTGTCGAGAAAACAATTCTTGTGTGGGAATTTTTAGCACAAAGGCGGATGTGGCTAATCCGTAGTTGATAACATGACCTACTTGAGAGGATTCCGTCTTCACAGAGAGCAGATCGCAGAAGATGCTGCTGAGAATGTTGACGACAATGTGTTTAACCGTGCGTAATTTTGTGACAAAACCACGCTCATCCGCTTAGGAGTCGTAAGTAAACGATCCATTTTCCTTCGTTGATTTTAAGGACGTTTTGTTTGCTGATTTTGCGTCTTTTTTAGAGTATTACGCTAAGAATGATATCAACCTTGTCGCATCTTTTTTATTTTGTTAAGAGGATTTTGTGTTTAAGGTATCCTTTCTTTTGTAAACGAAAAAAAAACTCATAGTTTGTTTTATTCATTGAAGCTGAAAATTCGTATTAAAAGGCAAGCGCCAGCTACTAGTGAACCACATTTAATTGATTGAAATGTATTATTCTGAAGATAAGGAATTTTTAATGCGCTCAGCTCGTAGATACTGGGTAACCTGGACATAGAAAATAAACTTAGGTTAGGTTAGGTTAGATATGGCTGAGCTGCTGGTGTACAGCTCAAACACTTAGGCCAAAGGGATAGGCCCGTTGTGATGACATAATAATCCAACTTTAAACCCAATGTTAAAGTGTCGTTTCTTCGCTAAACCACCTCTAGGACGTAATGAATCTTCTTAGTTGCGGGATCCCAAACTTCGGGATTTTCGCATGCGTGCTTAGGAAGGGTTCACCAAAAGTGGTAAGTCTCCTTTTGCTTAGGGCTAGGCAGTGACAGTCTATATTCTTACAGCTTCTGCAGTTCGTCAGCCTTACAGTTTCCCTTTATATTTCGGTGACCAGGCACCCATATGAGGAGGGTTCTGAACTGCTGAGCCATTTCGTTAAGAGATCTGCGGCATTCAGAGATAGTTCTGGAGCAGTGGCGGGCAAACCTACACAGCTAAAGAAATGCATTTGTGTAAAAGCTATCAAAAGCTTTCTAAAGCTTCACACTGTTATCCAGTATATGAGCACAAAGTCGCTCAAAATACGCTCCCACTCGCATGAAGTCTTAATTAGACTGATATGCTTTTTTGTGCATATTCGAGTCATTTGACTTCGTATACATATTCAGAGCTTTAAAGCTCATTTGCCCGCGGGCATAGGAATGCCCAGCACTGTTCTGGAGTTATTCGTGCAAGAGCGCAGGGCCTTCAGAGCCGCCTGACTATCTGAGAAGATGTAGACAGTTCGGCTCCTGCCGCCTTGATGGTTGATTTGGAAAACGGCCTCATGTATAGCTAAAACCTCCGCTTGGTGTATACTGCAGTGATCGGGTAGTCGGAAGGAGACTTCAATCCCAAGTTCAGGCGAGAATACCCCTCCCACTCGAGCCTCGCGCTTAGAGCCATCAGCGAAGAAGTTTATGGCATATTGACTTCTATATATGGTCTATTACTCCATTCACGACGTGACGGGATGTGGACTTCGTAGTTCTTCGTAAAGATGACCTCGGATGTGCGAAAATCTGTTTCTGTGGGAATATTGACAGAGTCTAGCAGCTTAAAGTGCCCTCCGCTTATTCCGGTCCAAGATCCAGATTCTTTTATTCTGAGCGCTGCAATAGTCGCATTGTCCCTTGCCACAAGATTCAAAGGAGGGAGGTATAATATAATGTTTAGGGCATCTGTAGGTGTGGAGTGAATAGCGCCTGTTATGCATAAGTCCGCACATATTTGCACTTTCTGTAGTTTGTTTAGCACAGTGGTCTTATTCAAGGTTGGCCACCATACTAAGACCCCGTATACGAGTAATGGACGGACAATCGCTGTATAGATCCATCGTACTATGTTAGGAGAGAAGCCCCATTTCTGCCCTATGGATTATTTGCAAGCGAAAAGCGCTTAGTATAGTAAGTTATCTCCAAAACGTGGGACGATTTTCCTAAATGTAAGTAAAGCGGCTACTTAAAACTACGTAAATTTTAATTAGAACGACAAGAACCATTGTTGCTCTAACAATTGAAGGTATGGAGTAAAGTTTCGGCGAGCTCGCTAATCACTAACATTGTTGACACTGTGAAAACGTTTCCTTCAAAAGCTTGCTTCCGGTATACTTGGGCCAAACGCTATAGGCCTTTTTTATTTTCAATCTCCCCATGTTGGTGAGGCACCCTCTCACTTTATCTTCCAGAGTGAAATCTAGGTCTAATACTGAATACTAAACTCAACTGTAACTCGAACATCAAGGAAAGGGCAAAGAAAGCCTTCTACGCCTGTAAAAAAATCCTGGGTCTTATAGAGCGAGAGCTGGCTGCAAAAAACGTGAAGTATCGAGTAAGAAGATAAATTTTGTTGAAATGCTAGTACTCACGGCTACCATAAGAAAAATCTTGGTCTGCGTAGACGAAAGTGGGGCCCAAGTTTGGTATGTACGTTTTCCGGAAAATTTTTGTGGCCGCAACGTGACCTATCGAGTAAAAGTTTTAAACTAAATCCAAATTAAAGTTTGGACATTTTTATACTAGAAAACACTGGTCTGCAAAATCTGTGCCGGTGCCAAGTGCTTGGCAGACTGCCTTTTTTAGTGCTTAATTACTACGTATACCTTTATGTAGTAACAAGCAAAATCTGCGTGCGCCTTTCAATAAAAAAAGATTATGTGGGCACAGTCCACGGTGTACTGAGGACTACGCAGTAGCATGCATCAAGAATGGGTATCCAATTCAACTCATTATGCCGTAGCTTCAAGAAGAGTCGTATTAATGATCTGCAGTCACCTAGAGAGAACCTGTGTGGCCCCCCAAAAAATGTCAAATCTTTATCCTTAACAGTAGAAAGAGGACAATATTTTAATGGTTTCATATAAGTTCAAGTTCTAGTATCTTCTCCATTAGTAAGACATTAGAATGGTAAATGAAATTGGGCAATTGGTAGAAATAAATTGTAGAAAACAGTGTGATTACTGATGTATTGAATTTTAACGAAAATACTTCCGCACAAATTAACACGTCAACTGCTGGCCAAAAAATAATTTCCCACGGCGGAAATTGACCTAAAACTGAACATAATATTTCATATAGAGCGAAGACGTGCTAACACGTCCTGCGCACTACCAAACGAAAATAAAAGACGTGAAATAAACGTCTTCCGCAGTTAACATTATAAGAACTATAACTGTTGTAAATATCCAAAATCAAGCTAATGGACTACTCCCTTCCCTACTCCCAACCATTACTATCCCGACTTTGACATCGGGCATCGAGAAACAAATCGGTGGAGTGTTATGCCTCCTGAAACGAGCTGAATCTCATCAACCAAGCGATGACATGCATTTTGGTGAAGCGGGGAAGGGCTAAGGAGGCTATGCCAGGAGGAGTCAGGAATGCAAAGAGGGAAGAAGAAAGAAGGAAAGTTATGTAGGTGGGAAAGTGGAAAAGGCGAAAGACCGGAGGGCCTGGCCGGGTTTCGAACCCGGGACCTCTGAGATGGTAGCGAGGCGCCTTACTCCCTAGGCTACCGGGGTCCCCGAAGGTTGGAGTATTTCAAAAAAATCCGCAGATAAGATGGATATATTTGAGAGGAAGGTTCTCCGAAGGATATACGGCCCGGCCCAATCAATGAAGACAGTGCGTGGAGCATGCGCTACGTTACAATCACGAATTGTACAATTTATACAAAGAGTGTAAACTCTCGAAGCATGCCAAGCTAATGCGTTTACGTGGGGCTGGTCATGTCCAAAGATTGGATGACTCAAGGCTACCAAAAAAAGCCTTATACCTACTACCAGATGGCATAAGACCAGTTGACAAAGCACGGTCCAGGTGAGCAAACAATATTAAG
The DNA here is from genome assembly GCA_949987705.1 of Thereva unica. Lineage (NCBI taxonomy): Eukaryota > Metazoa > Arthropoda > Insecta > Diptera > Therevidae > Thereva > Thereva unica. Next base: position 87,907,735 of record OX465284.1, read on the forward strand.
GCCGATACAGCAAACATACTTTACACAAGAAACTGGAGACAAGCTTCGGAGTAGAGAAACGTGTGGAGAAGCTGATGGAGACAAGAGTTTGGCTGTAGAGCTACCGAAGAAGGAGAAGCCAGGCAGGGCACAGTTCATTTGGCAGCCCCATATTGAACGAACTTGAAGCTCTCGCAACAGAGTATCTAAGGAACCTCAAATGTTACAAAATGGAACTAAAAACCATAACAAGCCTAGTGGTCACGGAAATGAGTGGTATCAAACAGTGCTAATTGAAGGCCAGAGCTTATGCACAGAAGTTGTTAGTCTCGCCACTTCAACTAACCAATCGATGCTTTTGACTGCAAGAAAACTTATTTAAAGCACCTGAAGATTTTTTAAATTTATTATTTATATCAATAACAACTAAAACAAATGACGAAATGAACTGTTACAAACCTTTTTCATTATATTCTCTGCCGTGGTAGGGGTCCTACCAGATTGAGTCCATATCGCCCTATATCCGGAACAAACCGAAAATCTAAAATTTTTGTTTCATATTCTTTATCTCAATTGAAAAATTGCACTGCTTATTTCTTGTTCCATCTTTCAAGTTCACAAAAATTGGAAGATAGAGCATTGGCGACCACTTCGGTTTAACTCCTTTGGCCTAAAGAAATCGGTTGTCTTTCGGTTAAAAACAACACGTTTAACTTTTGTTTATTATTCGTAAATAGAAAATCCTACAGCAACTGCAAATAGTTCCCTTTAAGATAACGATGTGAAAATCCAGGAACAGGTAAATATTGCACAACCGCCCAAAGAAGAGCCTCCTTAAATAACAATGCAAATATTTGCATTGCACAAGTCACAAACCAATAAACAATTTTCCGACTTTGTACAATCTTAGCACTTCATTTCGAAGGAGCCCTTTGCTGCCGACACTCCGTGTATTTTCGGAGAAACTTGGGTCAATCTTCTGGCAAACACAACTTCTGGGAATCAATCTGCATCGCACACAAAATTACCTCCGAAATGCAAACTAATCACCTTCGACTTTCACGGGAAAGATACTTTCGAAAGGGTTACACAATCGGGGAAAAGGACGCACAAAAAATTAAGGGTGTTTTTTTTTTGTTTTTAGTGCAAACAAAAAATTGGTTAAAACAATTTTTGTCATAAAATAAAAGGGTAAAAAAGTGCAGCTTCAGCGCGAAAGGGGTTAAAAAATTTCGTCCTTATAAAAAACGACTGCGATGGAGGATAATTTGTCGTAAAAAAAGGACTCGTTATCCACGGATGGTTCATCTGTTACCTTTTGAAGGCGGAATTTTTTTTTAGTTCAAAGGACATAAAAGTCATAAAATGCAACCAGAAATGAGGAAACCTTTTGGTAAGCGGAAGGGTTAAGCATAGACCAACTGATCCCGTCAAGGCGGATTGATCAGAGAACTTCGAGGGATCCTAGCTGCCTTCTAAATGGCTCGAAGGGACCTAATTTCGTGGCTCGTCTTATTTATGACACGGTTATGCCTAATTTGACCACAATAAAAATGTTTTCATTAGCGTTTTGGTGTACCAGCAGTGGTGGCGGAGCCCTTTGTCCCTGCCGCCAGAGCCGTGGCCGCCTTGTCCATCACCGGTTCATTGGTTGCCGGAACGAATCGCTCAATCAATAAAACTTCATTCGATTGCGGGATAATTAAATTCGTGGTGGGTACCGATAGCTGGCAACCAAATGAGGGGCCTCCGCCCCACTGTGAGCGATGTTGCATAATGACGCGACGGTGATGTGCGTGGATATTCATAAAATACAACAGTTGCCGTGCGAAGCCATCTTCCAGCTTTAAGGGATTTTATCGAAAGGGTTCAGGAATTAATTAGGTCCGCCGTTAATGCAGTTTTTGATGAGGTCGTACGTGCCATCGGTATTTCCGCTAGTAATGGTGACAGCAGCTTAATAGTGTTGTTAGCGAGACTTGAGGTTGATAAACTTTTATTAAACATTAATGAGGCCCGATTGGTTTCGAGTTAATAACATAATCCCGGCCTGAAAGATATTAATTTATGTAAGCTTAATATCGATTCAATCGAGGCAATTGCTTTAGCGCCGGCGTTATCAGTATGGAAACGACCAGTTATGAATGTGATTAAAAATGATTCTTTTACCTGAATAATTAAAGTGTGGGATTATCGGCGGAATTGTCCTTAATTTTAATAATTATTTTTGATTTAACGCTTTTCGTAGGATAATTGAATTTTAGTGTATTCCTTTTTGGTTCTATAAGCGATGGCATAAAATGGAACAATTTTTTGTCGATATTTCAACCGTGAGCCAAAGCTGTACCGTGGATAATCTAACTTTAAACGGGTCAGAGAATATAATAGTGAATATCCATTTTATAGTCATTTTTAATTGTTTAGAGGACACTAGATTGAGAACACGTACAAGGAAAGTAAGCACTATTAAATCCAAATTTCTATTAAACTTAGTCTGATACTAAGAACCAGGTATTTTGAAAATATGAAATAGTCCAGGGTGCTCAGGGTCTTTAGATAGAAAACTTATAAAGAGCAAACCAAGGTATGTAAAAGATCGGAAATTTTCGGTTGAATTCATAGTTCATTGAAAACAAATGACACAATTTTTTACGTTTAAAGAAAAATTTGCCGTTGTAATAAAAAACGGTAAATAGCAAAGGGAGCATTCAAGTATTACGTAACGCAATTTGGGGGGAGTGGGGGTCTTGTAAAACGTTACAGTGCCTTACATGGGCGGGAGCTAGGGAATTAGAATCTTCCAAGTCTCTTACCCTTTTCGTTTATGTTTTACGGGGAATCGGAAAATTTATTGCAAGTGATGAAATGCGCGGACGAATCTTCCTGTTCCCGCTCGAGGAGTGCTTTAAAATCTGCCTTTCCGAATACTTTCTTTCCAAAACCCTCGTGAAAGTAGAGTACGGCCACAGCGACTTGCTGCCAAAAGGGCAAATGAGCTGCTCTGCATTGTGCGCCTTAGTGAAGCATTGTCTGAGGATGCCGATTGGCTCGATGAAGACGAAGTTGATGCAAGTAGTTTAACAATACCGGAACCTTCTTCGTCTGCTCTCCGTATACCAGTAATGAAAGAGTCTGAGTGGCTGGCAAACCCATGGACAGAGGAGCAGTAATTGCAATTGAATTGTGTTTTTACGTACCTACACTTATTTGATTTATGGCTAAATAATAACATATAACTTAAAAATCTCTTCTTTTGTTTATTACTACTGCAAACGCAATTAATGCAATAACAAAAGTATTATACTTTGTTCAACATAATTGTGACTTTAATGGTCACGTAACGTTTAGGGAGGGGGAGGGAGGGTACAGAAAAACGTTACGGTGCGTTACATGGGGGGTGGGAGGGTCTAAAATCTTCAAAAATTGCGTTACGTAATACTTGAACGCTCCCAAAGTTGTGTAACTCAATACGGATTTTAATAGGGATCGGGTTGACCAGGTCCGGTCTCAAAATATTGCAAAATGATTTAATTATTGGGAAAAATTGCTAAAACCTGTATGTTCAGTGGTTCAACACGCCAAAAACCCACAAAACACAAAACTAGAAGGAATTGAAATAATTCTTTGAAATTTGGTACCTGGGTATTTTCGATGTAGCTGATTACGAATACCTTATCAGTTTTCGAAAAACAAAATGGCGGCCATCTATGTTAGATTAGATTAGGTTAGGTTTAAATGGTTGCTCCGCCACTAGGGAGCCCACTTAGGGACACCACTGCCATTCTAGTATTGGGACAAAGTTCAGGCCATTTCAAATCATTTGCAGCTTTTGATAAAGCGACAAAGGACAGGAACCCCAGTATTTTGCAGCTCGCTCAATCCATTAAGGATAGGTGAGCCGAGGAAGGTCCCTCTTTTCTTTGCAGGGGCGGGACATGTACAGAGAAGATGGGAGACAGTTTCTTCCTCATATTCATTACCACAACTTCTGTATAAGTCGTTGTATGGAAGTCCCAATCTTTCGGCGTGCGGGCCAAAGGTACAATGACCGGTCAGCTCCTTCACTACATGGCTTATCTCGTTTGTGTTCAGCTGAACAAGAGATTTTGAACGCTTTGGGCTGTTTCACACGAGCCGACGGCCAGCCAACAGAAATCGTATGAAAACGTCATTTGTAGAGAAGAGGGTGAGAGAGGACGATGGGGAGGGAAGATTTTTCCATTCAACTTTCTCACACGATTTTCGATACGACTTTTTGACAGCTGTGTGATTGTTGTTGTTTTTTATTCCTTTGGGAAAAAGAAAAGAAAGAGAAAAGACAAAACAACAACAATAAGCTAAAGCGTTTTGACGTAGAGTTGGTTGAAAAAATTGCCCGTGTGAAAGCCCATGCGACTTTTCGCCGAGTTTCAAAAGAGAATGGACGATAACAGCCGATTTCTGTTGGTTGGCCGTCGCGTCGGCTCGTGTGAAACAGTCCTTTGCGTCCAAAGTCGGCCATATTGTGTGAAGAGTGCGACAAACTGTTGCTGTGGTCCATCTCAGCTAGTGATGAGCAAACGCAAGAACAAGACAAGACTAATCTAGTCTTGTTCTTGTCTTGTTCTTGTTCAGACTGTCTTGTTCTTGTTCTTGCAAGCATAGCTAAGTCTTGTTCTTGTTCTTGAAAATATACCTAAGGCTTGTTCTTGTTCTTGCAAATATACCTAAGGCTTGTTCTTGTTCTTACTAAATGTGCAAGACCAAGACAAGGCAAGACAAAACTGTAAGGCCAAGGTATTTTCTCGCATGTAGTAGGTATTGTATGTTGATTTTATAAAATGGTTATTGCAAAAAACCTAGACTTTAATAAAAAAATTATATCCAAACAACAAAATGCAAAAAATTGATTTTAAAACTATTATAATTTTAGCGTCAGTCAGTCAGCGTCAAAAGTTTGTATACACCGAAAATTTACTACCTTTGAGGTGAGAATTCCACATGGCTTTTTTATTAAACAAATCAGTTTCACGACTGCTCTTGGTGACGTTATTATGTTTGCGCCCCTGAAAAATTACATAAAATTCATATAGGAACAAGTTAGGCGTAGACATTTTTCTGTCAAGTGTGTAAGCAACAAATTACAACGGAAATATTTTGAAGCAAATGTAAACCAGTATTATACCCATTACTTATTATAAAAAATTAGGTTGTTCAAGTATGATTCATTAAAAAAGAAATGTCGTGTATGAGCACAAAAAATTATTAAATCCCTTTGCAGCAATACAAAAACTGGCCCACGCTCCTGTCGTTCTTACGATGCGATATAACCAATGTGGAGGCCTTGAAAATATTACGTACATTGAAAAAAGTCCGAGTTTCCTTGCCATCCAAAAAGCAAAAGAGGTTACTCAAAAAAGAATTTTTTAGAGCATTTTTTCTTTTCTAATAAACTACTTGAACTACTGAATACTGACATCTAAGGTTTGATTTTGCTTCAAAATATTTGCAGTTTCTCACCTAGAAAATGTTTTTAATAGAATGAATTTAGGTGGAATTTTTGCAAGAATCTTGCAAGAAATCTTGCTCTGGGTCTTGTTCTTGCACAGTTAGTCTTGTTCTTGTTCTTGCAAGCATAACTAAGTCTTGTTCTTGTTCTTGTTCTTGCAAAATGTGCAAGAACAAGACAAGACTGCAAGAACAAGACCACTTTTGCTCATCACTAATCTCAGCCCAGCTCGAGTAGCCAGTTTATAGGTGGCAAAGGGCATTCGCATCTGGTTTAAGTGGGGTGTCCTTTCCACTTCGGTTCCCTGTCTAGCAAGCTCATCTGCCCTACAGTTTCCCTAAATCACCTGTGTCCAGGAGCCCAAGACAGAGTTAATACCAAACTGAGTGGCAGTCTCATACAGAGACCCTCGGCAGTTCAGAACAGTCGTGGATGCTGTAACGATAGAATTAAGAGCTTTGAGGGCCGTCTGGCTATCCGATAAATACATATATTCTTATGACATATATTTATCTTCAGCCATTCCAATTTTTGAGGCATCTGCATAGATACATAATGACCCAGTCGGAATAACCCCGTAACTGAATAAGTGATCATATGAATATGGAGCCCATCCTTTGTCCTGGCGGCCGTCCAGGCTGCCATTTGCTCGGCGTGTATGTCCAAAGGAATAAGATGCAATAGGACCTCCAGCGCAGCTGTTGGGGTGCTTCTAATTGCATCACTAATACACAGCTAGCTGTTTTTTGGACCCTTTCCAGTATTTTACGATACGTAATCTTCTGTAATGCAGTCCATCATACCAATATGACATGCATAAGTCTAAATCTGATTACGGCTAAATACAACCAGTGGACGATGTGCGGTTTAAGGCCCCAAGTGTCTCCGATCATTCTCTGGCATAGGAAGAGAGCTGTTCTAGCCTCATTGACCCTCTCTAGAAGATTCGCCCTCCACGTTAGTTTCCTATCGAGTATGAGACCCAGAAATTTCGCATCCTTATAAATTTGCAGAGACTGGAGCTGTCTATATCTCCCTCATATGGTAGATAGGCAGATCCAACCCACCAAGCCTTGCCGTTATTTCTGTTCTCCAATCAGGCCACCACATAGACAGAAGTCATAGTCATTATTAACCATTAAGCAGGTGCTTTGCTTACCTTACCCATTTCTGGGATACAGCAACCTGTATTTTGGAGTCCTAAATTCGCATACAAGACCCCGGATAATACAGAACTCTTGTACCAGGAGGACATGTAAATCAGCCTTCGAAAGGCGTAAGCAGAGACTAGTGGATGCAGCCTTGTCTGCGCTACTCTCAACATCGTTGTTGCGAGCAGGGAGAACAATCTAGATCACCGGTAGGTATGTCAGCCTCGTCCTCCTCCGGTGTGAGTGTAATATTTTTCTCCCACCCAAAGAAGCTCGGCAAAGTCCCCCAGTTCGTCCTCCGTCATTGATGGCGAAGGTATGCCTGAGATTTGGATATCCTCTTCGGGTAAGAAAGGAGGGTCTTATGGACCTAGGGCTGGTAGGTCAGTACACTTAGGCACGTTAGGATCCGCTACTTCCGTGTTAGTGTCACCAGCAATGCCAGGCGCAATGGATTCAGCTAATTGCGAAGCTGTGTTACCGGCAGTGCTTGGTGGGTTGGGTTCAGAAACAGTGCCCGAGGCCTCACTATCTACAGCCGCAGGTGGAGCAGTTGGTATCTTTTTTGAAAGGTATCAGAGTTATAGAAGAGAAACCGTAACTTAGGACGCCACCAGATGTCGCCAAAGGTCCTAGCGACTCTTTGCTAATTACAGGTGTAACCGCTCGGCCGTCACCTTTCTGATCTTCCAGTTTCGTAATCTTCCATGATAACGCCTGTAGCTGTGGGTTACTCAACCGAATACTATCAAGAATGGCCTGGAGCTCGGCTGGTTCCCCTCGGGATCTCCTTCCTTATAACGACCTTGAGTTTAGCGCCTGGGCATGCTTCCCGATTCTGTATATGGCTATTTTATAGAGATCGCCACATGCGATGAGCTACACACGGCCAGCTCCATTTTCGGTCTATGTTGCCATAATACGCAGAAACAAGTTAGTCCAAATGGCCAGAATAGTTTTTGAAACTTGCTGCATGCCCTTTTTGTTGACAAAATAATATTTTGTATTGTTTTGTGTGATGGTTTTCAGAATACTTAACGCATTTGGTTTAATGATGATAAAGGCTCTATAGACCTCCATACCGATAATTTTTGAGAAAAAAAAATCTTAGCCCTAAATGGATGGCGGGAAAATTTAGGATAAATGCAACGTAAACAAGGAAAAATGGAGAGCACCGCATCAGATGACCGGAAGGACGTCGGGGGTGACAAAATGTGTGTTTCGGGGTGTGAAATGTGTTTTTTTCACGATTTCTGAGAAAAGTAGACCTCTTATCGAAAAAACGTTAAATCTAAAAGTTGTCGATAATTTAAACAATCTAGACCTTTCATTATAACTATTTTTGGACATAACTAACAAAATGGAAAAACGCCAAAAAAGAAAAAAAAATCATTTATCATTTTTATCTTTCATAAAAATGACTCGGTTTTAATGAAATTTTGGAAAAATGTAGATTTTCATGTGTTTTCGATAGGAGGTCTACTCTTCTCAAAAATCGTAAAAAATCCCAAAACCCACATTTTGGCACCCCGCCCCCTTCCCGTCATCTGTTGCGCTGCTCTCGATCTTTCCTTGTTAATAAATAGGTACTTTTTCTTTGCGAAAAATACCACACGCGTTTTTTTTTACCAAATGATTTTATATATTTTTTGAGCTTAAATTCAAAATGGCACCATCTGCACCCTTATGCTAAACTTATAGTGAAGGGAAACGCGTTTAATTCTATATCTCGGAAACTATGCATTTTACGACAAAAATGTATATAATCTTTTTTGGAGATAAATAAGTGATTTAACTTTTTTGTTCAGAATTTTTTTGTTTGTTTATGTTTATGTAGCATTTATCCTAAATTTTCCCGCCAATTTTTTCTGCTATGAATTTATTCTAGTTTTTGGCCTTTCCAAAGGGCGTCACACTGGTCTACTAGGTATGTTCGAGTTTTTGACAGTTCTGTGAAATTGTGGAATGGATCTTGTCTTTTTAGGTGACTTCTTTGCTCTTGTTTTAAACCGATGTAAAACGGAAGATATGTTTTCCTGACTTTTACACCATTAATTTTGACCATTTTGTATGTTATTAGTATTAGGGCCGGTTTCACAGTGCGAACTTAAGTATAAAAATTAACTTAAGTTATACTTAAGTATGGATGCCTGTTTCACAGTCGCCACTTAAAATTTACTTAAGTTCAACTTAAGTAGCAATTTCTCTAGACTTAAGTTTTTCTTAAATCAGAATGCATAGAAAATTAAAATGTCAGTTGATTCCAGTACATCTCAAGGAAAACGCGATTAAAAGAAAATTTTACATGTAAAGTTCGGTTATTGTAATTTCATAATTTACAATATTGAAGTGCCGCCGTAAGAAACAAATATAATAGTAAGAAGAAGAAAAAATTGCACTGTGAAGCCGAATTTGACTTAAGTTACACTTAATACCCCGGCTTCACCGCCAAATTTTCGCAAGTTCGAGCAAATTAGTCTACAGTACTTTAAAATTTCCTGATTTCCCATACATTTTTTACATTTTAAAATCAGGAAAAAATGCCTGCTTTGGGCCTACAGAACATGAAATTGAGTTTCAATGTAAAAGCTCGCTCAAAAGAGAGTAAAAAGTTGGAATAATGGAATGTCATTCCAGTGAGCTTTTGCATTTCTAATTTCTGGCAAAAAAGCAACAACAATTTCAAGCACGAACTGAACATGCTAGCCGGTGAAGCCACTTATGCCGATTGAAGTGAACTTGATTAAACTGAGGCCGGTGAAGCGGGGTGGGTATAAGTGAAGAAATTTACTTAAGTTTAAGTAAAACTTAAGTTCGCACTGTGAAACTGGCCCTTAGTGATATATGGACAAATAATAAATAAAACAATAAATAGTTATTATTATCCGTCATTATGGCACCGGTTGAGAAAGAACGTCCCTAATTTGCATCAGGGCAGATGGAATTATGAAATTAAAGTCTCAATTATAACACCAACCACTATATACATCAGATTTTGGCTCTAGGGATTTTTTTATTTGTAAAAGTAAAGCCAAAAAAATCCTAATTTAAGGACTTTCTAAAATAGTATTTTTGGCTTAACAGTTGGCTTAACGGTTCGATTGAAGAAAGTGTATCAACCTAAAGGAATAAAACGAAAAGGACTTAAGCTGTAGCCGGAGTTCTCAAGCACAATTCCACATTTTGCAAATGTATTTTAGTTTCTATCGCTTTTAATCGTATTTCTTGATATATTATAGAATTCAGAACTCTCTTTTAAATTGTGCCTTTCCTAACTGATTCTTCTTCACACCAACCCTTCTAGAAAAAAATTTGTATAAATAAAAACAATACAAAACTACAAACAATTATTTCTTTTACGTATTTTTAATGTCTCTGAACAATTTGTATTTATTCAAGCATGGCCGCAATTATCATCTTAACCAGGGAGTACCCATAAATTTAACCAGAAAACAATGGTGGGTACCCCTTATTTGCTACCTTTACCTGACGAATAAAAGCAAACTAACAAAAGCACATTAAACGGTGTTCAGGAGTTGCCTAATGGCAGCAATTTTCGCGTAAATTGTAACGTGGTGCAGCAACGAGCGACACGCAATGCACTTTTGCGCTAAATTGTGATTTGTGACACTAAAGGAAATGTCAGTCACGTCGTGTTTTGGCACACACCTTCCAATTTCCGTTCGCTGTTTAGCTCCAAAGTAGTTTTTTTTTTCAAATTTAGTTTGTTGCTGGATGTTGTGAATATGTAAATTTATTAAATTATATTGAGTAGCGTAGAATTGTAAAAATTTTACAAGTATACATATTTGGTTGCAATGGATGTGGAACTTTAAAAAAAAATGCCGAAATCATTGTTAAAACGACACAAAGGAACTTTGACGATAGCATATAATTGCAAAATCCTGTGATCTCTTTACTAACAAAAAGGATTCCGATAATTGCAAATTTCTAGTAAGGTAAAAAACGGTAAGAGCATCAAATTCCCGGCAATCGCCTCAGGACATCTCCTCCTATTGTGAAAATGACAATCGTTTCAGTCGAGGTAAAATAGGATTTGTTGAATCCTATAAAAGCAGTGTTTACCAAACATTACACTATCAATCGGTAGAGATTCAAAGAAGAGTCCTTAACAGGACAATGGCGATCGTGTTACAAACCAATAACAAATGAACACTGGCCAAACTCCCGAAAACGGGTGGACATTGTGCACCACCATCTACATCTCCATTACGTTCAAAGCCAATAAATCAAATCGATGCACAGTGAAGGAAAACAGGACGCGGATAAATGCTTTCGTTCGTCCTGGCATTGTCCTCGAGGGGCATGCCATGTAAGGACGTAATGGTTTTGCTGAATGAAAAGTCTCGCTCCTTTTGTGCATCTTCGTCCTTTTTTATGGTTTGTTAAAATATTTGTTTATACCTTTGCGGCGGCATGGCAAAGGGGCACGGCATCCATTTGCTGTTCGGGCAGCGCTGAACATCGTAAAAGGAGCGCATAAAGAATGGAAATTTGTTGCAATCCTGATCATGATCCCTTTTCGGGTGACAAAATTGAGTTATGCAACTGCTTTTGTGCAGGGATAGTGGTAAGGTTTTCTGAGGATGTGCTGCTGTGAATTTATTGCATTCGAGGCGAATGGCTCGACACTTCCTAGTCGTTGCAGGGGTGCCCATCGCAATTATTTACTCACCATTACACATTTGAGCTGCTTAGTAGCTCGGGGATTGTTGGTAGCTTGTTTGGGCTCAAAAGGCGCGATTTTCTAAATTTTTCTTAAAGTTACACTTTTTTTCTTTAGTTCTGGTTGTTTGGATTGAATGGATGCTGTTTTTTTGTAAGTATTCAGTGGACCATGCACTTTCTGCCTTTTATTTGCAGTGCCGATGCGTTTCGATTGAGTGATTAATGTCCTTTATAGAAATTACACTTCAAAGACTGGGCGTTACTGCTTTGATTATTTTCACAAATATTTCGTTTCAATCACAAAAGATTTTCTGAAAATGGGTTTCCAAAGATTTGAGACTAAGATGAAAATTTTAAGAATTCGTTGCTTAAGTTATTGTAAGGTTAAAGATTTCCTTAAATGGGTTTCTTTTCCGGCCTTACGTAAATAAGTCTATTGTTAACATTTTATAATTTAGAAAGCCTTAGCAGTTTTAGTCTAGAATTTCAGACGAATGAAACTTATTTATAAACAGCGGATATTCACTGAACTGCGACAATAAATTTCAAAAAAAATTAAATTTTTAATTAAAAACCTTCATCCATATGGAATTTGTATGAGGTTCTAAATCTATATGGGGAAATTTTTTTATACTTTTTAGTTCGTTTTAAAAACACATATTATTATAACACATTACCTGCGGAAAATTGTTACCTAAATCTACTAATATATATCAATCGGTTTAATTTTACTATATCGTCGGCTTAGAGAGTAAACCTGCTAAATCCATTTTCATCACATGTGACATTTTTATACCGTTCGAAAGAGAAAGAAATGTCGCATCGTCCAAGCAAAACAGTTAGTGCAATCTAAAAGTATAAGTATCGAAAAATATCTGATGAGTAAAACTGCTAAATCCAATCAGTATAAATTTCACTGCTAACTCCAGCATTCCCCTCATTGAGAATTGTAATTTTGCCGCTGACTTGTATTTTACTACAAAAAATTAATTTTTGCGTATATTTCGTATTGTTTTAGTACTGACAGATATTTTGCAAAGGTAAGTGCCTATTATTTGAATTCAGTTTTATTGTTTGTGGGGCTCATTGATATCTAAATGGATTTATGGTTTGAAATTCATAACCATTTTCTCTGAGATCTCTGAGAGGCTCAAATTTAATTTTAACGGCGGTATGTTGCGGTTCAAGGGTTGGTATGCATTGCGTTGTAGCCCCACACGCATGTAATATGAATGAATGAATAATTTACACATTTACACAAAGTGCAAGCTTTACAGAAGAAGACAGGAAAAGTATATTTAAAGGATTTTGGAGCATGAGTTGACAAGAAAAAAAAAGTATGTTGATGGGCTCGTGACAACCTCTCCTACCAAAAGACCACGAGGATGAAAAGAAAATGAAGAGTCTAGAAGAAATCAGTCACTTGTATATTATTTAAAAAAACAAGATGAGCGAAGTAAAGTCTGCAGAACTATGTTTCTCAACACGCTCGGCATTGGTGCTTTTAGTTGGAAAAAAAACAAGCAATTGTCATAAACCCAAGTAATGCTTTAAGAGCCCCCTTGCGATCTGGAATCGAGAATACCTCTTCTAAGCCTTTTGAAAAAGAACGTAAAGAAATGGACCGTTTTTTAGACTCTTTGCCTACTATGGAATCCACTACTGTCGCCCCACAACCCACAAAAAATACTTATTACCGAAATGGACAACAAAGCGATCTCTTTACGAATTCTACAAAAATGCTTGGTGTACTAGTCGTGGTGTGCCACCTTTATCCATAGATCCTTTTTACGAAACTTTTGACGCTAAAAACCTGAGTCTATATTTCCCAAAAAAAAGACCAGTGTGAGAAATGCGCTCTGTACAAATTTGGGAATTTGTTAGAAAAAGAATATTCGGAACACTAACAGAAAAAAGAAGCCAGAGCAGCAAAGGACAAAGACAAAAATGAAGAAAATATTGTTTTTACAGTTGATTTGCAAGCCGTTTTGATGGCACCGAAGTTAAAAGTTAGTAGTTTATATTACAAAACAAAGCTTCAGGTACATAATTTGACATTTTATAATTTAAAAAACAGAAACGGATACTGTTACTTATGGAATGAAACTGAAGGAGGACTAAATTCTGAAGAGTTTGCAAACATATGGATCGATTTAATTGAAAAAAAGGTTTTGCCACAAAATGAGTCAACAGAACCACTTACAATAATTTTTTACAGTGATGGGTGCACCTATCAGAATAGGAACTGTGTGATGTCTAATGCTTTGTTGTCCATGGCTATGAATCACAACATAATTATTGAGCAAAAGTTTTTTGAAGTGGGCCATACTCAGATGGAAGCTGATTGTATGCGAATCGAACGAGCACTTAAGAATAGAGATACATATTCATGTTCTGCAGAATATGTTGAAGTCTGTAGATCAGCTAGGAAAAAACCAAAGCCTTATGACGTAACTTACCTCAGCTATAAGTTTTTCAAGAAATTTGACATGGTTCAATTCTTCAAAAGCATTCGTCCTGGTCGCGGCAGAGATGACTCTAAAGTGACTGACATGCGAGCCTGACGATGACGATACAACCCAAATGGTGAATTATATTTCAAATTAAGATTTTCTCATGTATGGCAAACAATACCGCAAAGAAAATCGTCGGCAGTTGTCCCCTAGCCGTTTTCTCAGCTTCCGAATCTCCACGGAAACACAAGAAAGATTACTGCCAGAAAGTTTGAATACCTGCAGTATTTAAAAAGGATTCTTCCTGAGGATTGCCGTTCTTACTATGATAATTTACCTCATGACTGAAAAATACAATTATGTTCCTACTTGAATTACCTAAGTTTAGTTTAAAGTATTGATTTGCTAAGTATAGAGTGAAATACTTCAATTGCAATTTTTAAGTTACCTTTTTGTTTTTATAAAAGAAAGATTTACGTTTTATTTATTGTTTTCCTCTAAAATGCTCTTTGAATTCATACTTTAGTTTATTTCTTCATTAGTAAACTAATTCCTTATAATACAAATTTCTTTCATTTATACCAAAAAACCTGCTAAGTCCATCACATCATAATCCGTACATATACGAAAACCTGCTAAGTTACAACATCGCTCATAAAACAGTAACTACTAAATTCTATTTGTTTATTTATAGTATTTACTATTCAATATTACAAAATAAGCCAACTATATTTTTGGTCTACTTTGTAAGCTGCAAATATAAATTATATTAAGTTTTTTGTCCGCCCTGTAAAATTTCATTAAAGTTAGTTAGCAGGTTTACACTCTAAGGCGACGATATTCTATTTATATGGATTTTATTATATTCTATTTATATGGTAATCTGCCCTCTTGAGACGGCCGTAATGGATCTAACGGTATATTGAGTATACTATATTACTTATTGTGTTCTACTTATGATACCCTTTCATTTGATACCCATGTCGAGGGGGCTGTGAAGATAATATTAATCCGACCTCTTGAGATGGCCGCCGTGGATCTAAGGGTATATTGAGTATACCATATTGACATCGGAGCTAAAGCTGTGTGGAAAATTTCAGCATGATCGGATAACCGGAAGTATTAAAAAAAAACGATTGCAATATTTGTACCGGACAAACAGACAGACAAGAAAGCGAGCTATTAAAAACGTTTTAAAAAGGAAAAACCATTTAGTGTTGAGTAACAAAAGCTTTGAAAAACCTGGTGGAAATTTCATGGGTAACTGCTCATATACGAGAACAAGGGTAGTTGCGAGTAGACAGCAGCAATATGGTTTATCGAAATTGAAGAGTAAAAATATTTAATAAATTGGAAAATTTTGCAGTTTTTGTTGTCAAATTTAATTTTTTAAATTTTGGCACTACCTGATTTTATTTCTTCCAGTGAATGCACTGAACTCATAATACGAAATTGAACAAAATTTAAGTTCGGTGACAAAGGAGCGAGAAGACTATACTTTTTGATACCATGAAGTTTTATGGGAATAATTTCAGATGAGCATTATATATGTCAACGATTACAACCCACATACACCAGTTGTGTGTTTTAGTCGGTGGTCTGGGATTCGTAAACGTCAAGGTTGCAGTTAAGTTACTTATGACGGTGGAAATAATTTCGGTGGATTTGAAAATAATTTAAAGGTTATTCAGCATAACAAAATTTATTATGAACAAGAGCCCAGACGGACACAAGGGTACGGGACGATATACAAATAGCGTAGAAGAAGATCTACAAAGCCCAGGTATAAGAAATTGGAGACTTTAAGCCAGGGACCGACAGTTCTGGAGGAGGATGTTGCAGGAAGCCAAGGCCAATAGCTGGATGTGGAGCTATTTATAACGATCAAGGGTTATTAAAATATCAATAAAATTGAGTAAAAATTGTGAAGTGTTTGATTATAAAGTTAAGGTGCTTGTTATATTTTATCTTTATTTTTTCAGTTAGAAATGGTAAAATATTGTATTTTTTTCACTTTTAACTGCACATGGATAACCAGTGATTAGTTCTTTTGTGATTTAATAAAAAAAATTAAAAAAAATGTAGTAATTAAGTGTGTTTTAAGTGTGTTAATTGTTAAGGTGATCAATTTCTTACACATTCGCGGTGTTTTTTTTCGTGAACTAACCACTGGTAATCTATATGCTATTAAAAGTGATAAAATATGTTATTTTACCACTTTTAACTGCAAAAATATAACAAAAAAATGATTTAAATTCTAACCAAATGTCAGATTTTAGGACCTTTAGCTATATTAGTATTAGTAGGTGTTGCTTGAGGCCAAGTATCACCATCCACCCACCGGCTGCCAAGTGGATGAGCTTCCAGTCCAAGAAAACTGTCAAAACTGTCTACTTTTAGTTAAAATTATGTTAGTAATGAGTAGCATCTTTCTTTTTATTGCTTTTTTTGCACTTATATGCTCTATTAAATGGCTTATCAAACACTCACTTAATTATTTCCCATTTTTCGAGCCGTTTTATTCATTTCACTTATCCGTTTGACATCTCAACAACATAGCATCTTGAAATCCGTGATGCCATATTTGCTTGATTTTGATGCATCAGATGCTTATATGCGACGAAAATGAACATTAAACAAGCTGCAA